>JAODUO010000294.1:55000-102500 GCA_025642075.2 Ridgeia piscesae
ATATTGGGCATGACAACAGTCTTTTTTCTATACATCATCAGGCACATTTGTTATTAATAGAACATAAAGGTAACGAAGGTATTGTGTTTCATGAAATATTTATATTAACTGAACACTTCTGTACATTACAATGAATGTTATATTCTCAAATAATCTCTTTTGACACGAAATCATTCATTTCATGCAACAATGAATCCATATAAGTATGTTAAGAATAGCAGTATGATTTAGAAAGCCAAAATAACGAATGTTTCCTCAGACGTATGCTTACATAATATGTACAGCGCAATGGGTCAGGGGTAGAGCTTTGGACTCTTGCCTTCGAGAACCAGGGTTCGAATCCTGTGCTGCGGTGTTAAAACCTTGGGCAAGATTTGTCACCCTACATTGCTCCAGTTCACTCAGCTGTATAAATGATTACCTGGCAATATACAGTTGTGGATATGTGTACGAGCAGCCTTCGCTCATTAATTGTAGCATTTGGCAGGATGTTTGCCAGAGAAGCCGAGATGGTGTCTGGGTGAACAGGGAAGTAAAGTGAAAACCGCTTTGACCGGACATGAGGCCTGGATACAGCGCTATATACGAACTTACATGTCGTTTAGCAAAATCTTGACATCTGAGGCCTGATTTAGTTTTGGTTTGGTGACCTCTGTAGTCATACCCTTGTGCTGTGGTGAGACAGTTCAGTGGGGGTGGATTGTCTGCAGTCAAAATTATATTAGTTTTAGTGCCAATGAATAGACAACCACGACATAGTTTTGTTGATATCGAGTACTTTGCGTTACAATTTACTATGACTGCCAACCTTTGAGTTTCTATATCCTGGTAAATGTAAAGATGATTAAAATCGCAATTTCGCACCCTTTAGTACATCCGACTTACAGTCTTAATTCTTCAAGAAACCCCCAAGTAGAACACAAAGGCTTATCATGTGGATTTCTTTCTTTCCAGGAAGTCCGGTTGTTTCACAACAACTTTGAGTGACTCAGTGAAAATCAGGAAGTATTGAAAGGTGTCGTAACATTCATCATACTTCACATTAACCAAAAACATATAGCTTAGTATGAATACAATATAATTACATTGTATTATTCAACCTATGGCAGTGATATATACATAAACATTTTATGAAATTGTTCACTACAGTATATAAAGATAAAAGCCATGTAATCTAAATAGAAATACAGTTGGTGGTTAATGTGTGCCAAGTTGATTAAAACAATGATGTATTCAACAAATTGACTCCGACAGGGGTTTAGACCTTCATAGTTAATACAATACATGCCTCATATTATATATATATATATATATATATATATATATATATATATATATATATATATATATCACCAACTATATATATATATATATATATATATATATATATATATATATATATATATATATATATATATATATCAAATGTGCAAATCAGAGCATTATGACAGGGCTATCTTAATTATAAATATAACATATGAAAAGATGGCATTTTTTTATATATCTTCAAAAGTTCCGGCGTAAATAAGGTATAACACTTCTCTACGTGTAAGCGGTTCCCTATAACTCAAACAACTATTAAAACTCACTCTCCGTCCGTGCTTTTATAGCACCAAATTGGCGGCGGAAATTGTTTAATTTCAAATAAATATAATGTAGCATGTTTTGGTAATATGCATAGTTCCATAATTAAAACATTCATATATGTTCCATTACTATAATAATACACAATGCTATACATACAATAAATATATAACTATTAACTAAAGCATGTTTAATTAGCTGACAAACAATGCCTCAAAGCCATTTCATGAATCATGAGTCAGTTTTGTTTTTATTTCGGACACACAGGAGTGTACCTTTTGTTGTGAAAACAACATGGAAGAATAGTGAGGGCTTCTTGTTAATTGAAACCATTAAATCATTAATAGAGACTAGCTAACATAAAATAAAGAAAGGTTTGTAACAATCCATATAATAATGTTTCATAAATAGCTAATTTGTTACGAAATATACAAATTTGCCATATTGTCACATATACAGATTTATAATTAAGGCAATCAGACATGTTGCTCTGATTTACCTTTTGGCATGCATATATATATATACCAATTATATACATCCGGGTGTGATACCCTCTTGTTAGTGAGTTGTTGAATAAATAAATCAAACTTGGTCTTTTATCGGTATCGTGCAAAGAACAATTCCAAAAGGTTTCACTGACACATGTTAGATAGCGCCAGATGTATGAACCTGTGAAATATGAATACGTTTATTTATTTTTAAGAAACTGCCACAAACAATATAGGTCCCAAATTTCAAACGGCCATAACACACAAAAAAACATTTCAGTTAGAACGCTCATACTTTTGATTATTGCTTATCTTACCAAATGTATTCATCAAATTGATTCTTTCAAAAATGGAAATTGTTGACCTTAACGTTTTTTTCATTGCTTATATTTTATATATATATATATATATATATATATATATATATATATATATATATAATATCAACGCATGATATTGATATTTCGTGGAATTGTTTACTACAATGAATACTATTAAAATCATGTAATTTGAGCACAAATCTACCTAATGGATTATATGTACGACATTTTAGGGCCCTCTTAGTTATTACATCCATAGACCTCATAGCACTTTCTACTGACCATTTCAAATATATAACGTACGTTGACGACACCACGTTGACCAGTACGCTAGACCCGTTTAACTACCAGAAAGCCAACATATAAACAACAAATTATCAAAGATTAACTGTTCGTTGAAAGCAGATAAACTGTCACTAAATGTCAAAACAACTAAATTTTTTTTTATATATGTCAAAAGAAAGTGGAATGGAATACCCTATGCTGCAAATACATGGGGTATTCATTGAACGAACACAAAATACGACACCTATAATGTATAGAAACGAAGGAAAGCTATCAATCGAAATTTCCGAACATCATCATCATTATTCGTGTCCTTCCACCAGCCTATGTCACTTACTCAAGTACTTGGCACATTTGAAGGCGATATCATTTGCCATCGTAATGTCGGATGCTTCCCGATTACTACTATTGATGGTAGTAGAAACATCGATGTGAGTCAAATGTATGTAGTTGTATACACATGTATTATACGTTATACTTAGCAATCGCAATCGACTCACCAGAACACAATGGAATGTTACACCTTTCAGAGCGCTTGTTGGGATCTGTTGTGTAGCACCAAATGTATGTTTTGGTGCAAAATTTTCTGACACCTGGGCTATATGGGTTCCGGCAGTAACTGCCTGAAACACCCCAGTGACAGGTGTGACTGTGTGGCTGTGGAGGAAAAAAAATACTTGAATATATATACGCATATGTCTGTGTGTTTGTGTAATACATATTATATAAATAGTTATATATATTTATATTATACGTGAAATGTAATACAAGTTTATTTGGTATCCCTGCTATGGCTCTGATCCTGCAAGCTAATAGTAAGTCACGTCAACAATTTCAATATAAGTAATTTTAAGGTTGTCTTAACACAATACTTCTTCAATTGTCTATCAATAAGCGAAGTGGCTCACAACAACACAAATAGCATATTGCCTGTACAAACTATATATTATAGAAGCTACAACTGCAGTTGTAGTTTCAATATTGCTAACCTTGTTTTTCGCCCAATTTTGACAAGTACGACCTGATATTGTTCTGGTCTGATGACCTCTATACTCACGGCCAGTTGGTTCTGTTAAACATTCTGCAACAACAATAATAAAATGACGACAAGTGTTGAGAGACTCCACTACGTTTGAATCCGCTACGTCATGCCTTACTTAAAGTCATGCAAATGGCGTTCAAGGCAACGTTGTTTTATGGATCTGGATTATCAAACAACTGTAAAACAGTGTCTGCCCCCGGTTTCCTGAAGGGTTCGCCGTATAAGAGGGGGACTACTTTGTATAAAATGTTACATATGCCTACTAAATAAGTCGTGACAATCTCTCAAAGATGAATGTCTTAATAAACGCTTTCGGGAACGCTATGATTTATAGAAGATTAATACATCATTCATAACGCATATACCCCTCTGTAACAGCCAGGACAATACAACACGTTTATGTCTTGAAACCACCTATAGGTCACCGAATATTGTGATGTTACGTATTTAAAACGAAGATAGTTGTATTTCGAAATTACACCTGCCTGTTTGTCACTGACTTAACTGACTTGGTCTGTTGTGCACGATCAGATATATACTTGTCATTCTTCTTGGAATGATTCCGTACAACAGGAGTTTATTTGATAAACATTAGTAAAGGAAAAAGGACTTTGCCCTAGATGTTTCGGTGAAATTTACCCGGGATCGTCAAGTCAAGCGTTTAAGCACTTGTCGCGATTGGAAAACAAATACATCAATATGCCTACGTAACGCCCTTTTTGTGAGCTGTGTCACGTCCAAAGGAGGTGGGCGTCCGAGTGTCATTAAATTGAACGTGCATTGCATCAATGTTCATTTAGCTAAAAAAAAAAGCAATCTCAGTTTCTGATGTTGTGATTTCGCGGGACACGGGCAATTTGGCTGTGATGATCACGTCATAACATCAGCACAGACGTCGGCAACTGCACCGAAGCCAACACCATCAGCAACGGCGACAGCAGCTCCACCGACGGCAACATCGGCACCAGCGAAGGCAGCAGCACCGGCGAAAATAACGTCGGCACAGGCGACGGCAACTGCACCGGCGATAACAACATCAGCACGAGCGACAGCAGCTGCACCGGCGACAATAACTTCGGCACCATCGACAGCAGCTGTACACACAGCAACAACATCGGCACCGGCGAAGGCAGCTGCACCGCCGATAACAACTTCCGTACCGGCGACGGCAGCAGCACAGACGACAACGACATCGGCACCGGCGACAACAGCTGCATGGGCGACAACAACAACATCGGCGCAGCTGCACCGGCGACTATAACATCGGCACCAGCGAAGGCAGCAGCACCGGCGAAAATAACGTCGGCACAGGCGACGGCAACTCCACCCACGCCAACAACATCGGCACGGGCGACAGCTGCTGCACCGGAAACAATAACATCAGCAACGACGACAGCTACACCGACGACAATTACATCGGCACCGGCGACGGCAACTGCACCGGTAACAAAAACATTGGCAGGGGCGACAGCAGCTGCACCGACGACAATAACTTCGACCCCGGCGACGGCAATTGCGCCGATGATAACAACATCGGCATGTGCTATAGCAGCTGAACGGCGACAATATCGTCGACACTGACGACAATAACGTCGACACGGGTACGGAAACTGCACCGACGATAACAACTTCGGTACCTGCGTCGGCAGCTATACAAACGACAACAACATCGGCACCGGCGAAGGCAGCTGCACCGACGACAAAAAGATCACCGGCGCCGGCAGATGCACCAACGACAACAACACCGGCCTGGGCTACAGCAGTTGAATGGCGGCAATATCGGCCACACCGACGACAATAACGTCGGCACCAGCGACGGCAACTACTCCGACGACAACGGCAGCGGCACAGACGACAAAAACATCGGCAGCAGCCGCACCGGCGACACACATGCACCGACAACAACATCATCACCGGCGAAGGCAACTGCACAGACGACAACAATAACGGAACGGGCGACAGCAGATGTACCGGCGACAATAACTTCGGCCCCGGCGACGACAAATGCACCGACGACAAAAACATCGGCATGAGCCACAGCAGCTATTTTGCGAAACAAAACGTCGGCACCAGCGACAATAACGTCAGCACCGGCGATGGCAACTGCACCGACGACAACAACTTCGGTACCGGTGACGGCAGCTGGACAGACGACAATAACGGGATCCGGAAGCTGCACCGGCGACAATAACGTCGAAACAGGCGACGGCAACTGCACCGATGACAACAACATCAGCAACGGCGAAGGCAACTGCACCGTCGACAACAACACCATTACCGGCGAAGGCAACTGCACAGACGGCAACAACATCGGCACGGGCGACAATAGCCGTACCGGTAACAATAACATCGGCACCGGCGACTGCAGCTGTACCGACGACAACAACATCAGCAGCGACGAAGGCCGCTGCACCAAAGACAACAACATCGGCAGCTGGGAATGCAGCTGCATCGACTATTATAACATTGGCACCGGCAAAAACAGCTGCATCGACGACAACAACATCAGCAACAACGACGGCGGGGGGCTCCCCATTCACGTGGTAGTCACCACAAGACCTGCCATCTCCACGAAGCGGCAAATTCCTCGCCGGGACAATTTCACAAACCAGTACATGTCACAAACCAGTACCAGATCATTTGCCTTATCAATCATCAGTCAGTAGGAAATAAAGAGTCATCCAGTTGTGATTTAATAACCGAACATGGCATCGACATTGTAACTATTACTGAAACCTGGCTTAATGATACCCATGAAGATATCCATACCGTAAGCTATGTGCAAATTCCTGGCTACATGTTTACATATGTTCGCAGGAAACGGCAAACGGCCAGAGGAGGTGGGGATGCCATCACGAAGAAAGCAAACATAAAAACGACATCTAAATCTTCATGGAAAGCAAAAGCGTTTGAAAACATCGAGGTCATGGTGAGTTCTTCATCAACAGTGAAACTGGCGGTGATATATCGCCAAGTGCTATCAAAAAGAATGAAGTTCACGGTTGGCCTCTTTCTCAGTTCATATTAAGACTTTCTTCAGCACCTTGCTATCAAATCGCAGAATACCCTGATTTTTGGTGAGTTTAACTTCCACCATGAGGACTCACTCGCAGAATACCCTGATGTTGGGTGATTTTAAAGTCCACCATGAGGACTCACTCAACACTGACGCTTTGGACTTCCATGACATTCTTTCGAACTACTCTCCCTGCCAGCATGTGTCCGGACACACTCACATGAGTACGCACACATTATATTTGGTTATAACCAAACTAAAGGACAATCTGATGTCGAACACTACCGGGCCTGACTTCTTGAGAGATCACAGCGCTGTCCACTGCTGTCTACATCTGCCGAAATCTCGGCATCTCCGATATACAATTAAATACAGTAATTATGGTGTCATAGACAAAGAGGTGTTCTGCGTAGATATCGAGACTTCATCTCTGTGGACTGGCACCGTCGCCTCAGCAGCCTGTCTCTTCCACACTATCTTGTCAATTCTGTTAGACAAGTATGCTCTAGTTTAAACACGCCCAATCACCCACAGTTACCTGGTTCATTGGTGACAGCAAGATGGCTTAGCAGAAGAGAAGTCAAGTGGAAAGGCGGTGGACGCAGTCACGTCTCACCATTCACCGCGATCTCTTTAACGAGCAGAGACGTCACGTCAATCAGCTTGTCTCCTCCGACAAGTATAGCTGTTCTACTGCAAATATCACCGGAGCTGCATATGATATTAAGCAAATGTTCATTGTTGTCAACACCGAGTTGATCAAGCCTGAACCTAGCTTGCCTGACGGTGGTTAACTGAAACAACTTGCCCGCAGTGCATTCTCACAGGATAAAGTCCAACTGATTCAGGACGACTTGACACTTACGGCTGATCCTAACTGCGTAGCTCAAGAGGAGAGCACAGGCACAGTGGATGATGAACTGAACTTGTTTTAGCCTGCAACAGCAGACGATGTAAGGCGACTGGTCAACAGGAGTCCCTCAAAGTCTTGTTAATACGATCAACTTCGCCCTATTTTTTAACACATCCTTTATCTCAAAGTTAAAAGTGTCTGTAATGCCGAGCAGTAATATTAACTATGTCTCCTGCAGAAATCTGCAGAAACAAATTAAATAATTAGGCGGTACCGACTTGACTTCGCTGGTGATTCTCAATTGTATATCTCTTTTAAGATCAACGACACTAATAATGAGCCCGCTGCACTGGCACGTGTGAAAGTATGAAGTAACAAGTAACGAAACTGTGACAGTTAGCTTGATTTCACCTACATCGAATTCGTTCTAACAGAGACACTGCCTGACACACCGTGCTACTGAACTCCTGGTTTAGCCCCTCTTCATTTCGCGACTGGATTATGGAAATAACCCCTTTTACAGTTTGCCCAGCCAACTACTGGAAAAGATGCAGAGTGTTCAAAATGTTGCAGCTCGTATTGTGGCCAAAGCTCATATAAAGCCATCATATAGAATCTTCACTTGCTTCATGTGCGCTACCGTATCGAGTACAAGTCATACTGACAACGTTCAAAGGCATCCATTTGCTTGCGCCAAGCTACATAACAGACCTACTCGTTCATAATCGAATTCTCTACTGAGTGTAACAAGGGCACATATCCGCCAATACGGTGATACAGCATTCTCCGTCGCTGCTCCGCGTCAATGGAAAGATCTTCCACACACTATGCGCCAATGGACTCTTCACGCCAGTTTAAAACACTTCCAAAGAATCATTTATTAAAACGAGCCTTTATGAACGAGTTCATGAACATTGATTTTCACTTAATGTTGTCGCTCAATTTGACTTTTGATGTATTTATTAATTTACTATATATTTATTATTTACGTTTTTATCCTATGCCGTTTTTATTATCTTAAACTTATAGTTCTACTAAATAATTGTTTTAAATATTTCTTAATGATAATTTATTTATTTCGGACAATTTTAAGTAAAATCTAAGGTTTAAAAATATAAATGCTTTATGTATTATTATTATTATTATTATTATTATTATTATTATTATTATTATTATTAATAATTATTATTATTATTATTATTATTATTATTATTATTATTATTATTATTATTATTATTATTATTATTATTATTATTATTATTATTATTATTATTATTATTATTATTATTATTATTATTATTATTATTATTATTATTATTATTATTATTATTATTATATTCATGAAGTGACGATATGTAGATGTGTGTTTTAATGTGTTTCCGTATTGCCAAGTACACCGCTGTAAACGGTTGCTAGAATTAGTATTTATATTATTGTTTACGGTTTCACTTAGAAGTGGATAATACACGAAATCTATGTGAGCATATTTTGGCAGGATGTTATGACACCATGGATAAGAGTTTATTCTTGAAAATCACGTGGAGAAAGACAAGCTAGCAAACCTTTTCGATCACAGCCGGAACGGATTATGCTCGGACTATATAATCAGATCGAGCAAAATCCGATAGGATGTGACAGAAATTCTCTCACACTTCTTCGCCGTCGGACACCAAAACTACGTTAACTATGGGCATTGGAAAGGCTTCAATGGCAAAGCTTCACGTCGATGTCTTGACATGGTTCGTGAAGTGATAGCATGTGACGCGTCACAAGAAAGAGTGATGGAACGTCATCAGATCGGATATGTATATCGAGTTAACCTTCATGCGTTACGGCCATGACCCTCGTGGGATCATTGGCAGTACAATGAAACCATCGGCACTGAAGAAATGGGCCCATACTTTGGACACGTGCAGTCAGATTGTCCCTTAGCTTATATTTATGATATTTATGTCGGACAGTCACATGCTAACATATGTGACTACCCAAACGGAAGAAAGGCCATCTCATGTACGATCAGAAGAAAACACAGAGAGAGGATAACGGATAAGCTCTAGTACTGCATCAATCCAGCCGATCATCCTGATAGGGTCATCTGGTACAATTGGTCCCGAGAAAGTGACGATCATTCGCTAAGCGATTGTCAGGAGGGGTAGGCTTTTCTGTATTTTAATGGTAATGACTACTAATCTCCATATTAATGTGTTTGTAGAAAAACAGTCAGTCGGACTATTGACCTAGAGGGTTAGGCGGTCAAGAAAATGCATACAAAATCGTGCGGACGCTTCACTGGCTAACACCTGGACTACAAAGAGTCCCTGGGTTACTTAGCTAGCATTGTCATGAAATGATCGTTGCATAGTGTTAGAAACGTTAGAAAGTCTCAACGCTGTTCGGCGTCTAAACGTTTGTAATAACAAGGCGGGCGTGAATTTCACTATGCAACAATTTACTTGACGGATTGGTCAGTTGGGTTAAATGAATCTTTAAAGGTACACCTTTCAATATTTTATTCTGCGGTTACTTTTCCAATAAAGGTGTTTGAACATCATAACATTAAATGGTTAAAACATGTGATCATTTGTCTACAAAACGTTATCAATGTTTAGAAAAAGTACAGCGTCCGTGTCTATTAATGCAACCAATACATTTAATATATTTACTTATATGGTGTCGATATCCTAACAATGAATAGATCCACTTTTCGAATCACGGTATTTTCGTTCATTTAATTCGATGTAATATTGATCTTGCTTTGCTCTCCAAGCAAACAATTTCGTTAAGTGGGAATAATGTGTTCAGCTTCCACATTTTTACTAAGCTCAGAGTCAATAAACAATTCAAGTTGTCATCGAATTGATTGACACACCAAGGAACTATGATACGCGAGTTTGTTAAGGTTTTTCAATGACGGCGGATTTTAGTAATATTTTTAACTGATCTAACACCAGAAGAAAGCATATTACAAAGAGTTGCCAAAAATCCTAGTCTCAGGATTAATAGTATTGATTTTAGGGACAAGAAAATCAGAAATAGGCGATCGAAGCTGGACAGGGTTCCTAACAGGAGTAAGCAATTAATGTAGATGCGACGGCTGCTTACAGGAAAGTGCCTGAAGGTAATAGTACATATTTTAAAGATAATACAATATCCGACAGGAAGCAAATGAGATTTTGGAAGCGATATAGAAGAACAATAACCATGAAGACCTAGTCACAACCTTTGCTAAGCTACTTTGCATACGTTTTAATTGTGTGATATCATTAAAGGCAATCTTTAAACAAAGTAATTATATTGTCTAGTCTACTAATGAGTAGTGCATTTGCAATACATGTTTGCGAAAGAAAGAGGCAAATGCCTACGAATACGTTGTAAAACACGAATATGATAAAAACACATTCAACAAATCTATGAAATGTGTTCTCTAAGATTAAAGTTATTAGAAATTTATTTCAGAGTTGAAACTGAAGGTATGACATGCTTGTTGGGTAGGGGTATATAGAAAACATGTTTAATGTGTTTCACGCTTCCTCTGTGTGCCAATAATAAGAAACCCTATTTTATCTGCATTTAGCTTTAATCTACTCTCATTCATCCAGTGAACAATGTCATCAGGACACGTTTTAATGTTGCTGCAATGAGTATCTGGAGTAGACAAGGCTATATAAATATGTGTATCGTCTGCATAAATATGGTGACTCAAACGATGACTAGTAATAACTGAATTAAATCGGGTTATGAACAGTGTAAAAGTAACGGTTCCAAAACTGAACCATGAGGAACACCATATGACTTATTAAAGGATCACTGAACTCGAGAAATAATTTTGTTTAAAGCTGATAAATTTCACCAGCAATGTGTTGCATGACGCGCTTACATTGAAACGAAGGATATTTCATAAGTTGTGCAGGAGGGGGTTATAATCAACAAAATATGGCACAATTTTAAATGAATAGAACAGAAAAAGTTAATTTAATCAGTTTACATGCTACTAAATATATGTTGCAAATAAACAGCATTTATGATAGCTTCGCTATGTATTTACAATGTCATAATGGTTCTACAAGTACTATTTCATTAATAGTGACCCAAATATATAATGGCTTACGCCACCCCCCTTAATCAGTACACATATCTGACACACCTATTCAGTGTTCATATGTTATTACCTCTACACAAAGTATAACTTGTGGCCAATTGATATCATATATACTAATAGCATATGACACAGTTATCCTGTAAAGAAACATAAATTAGATCAGGCTATCTTACCCTAAATATAAATTTCCATTTAGAAATGCAGAATCTCTATGTCCTTAAATTATCGTGACATATCAGTCAATCATCGAAAACTATGAAATGAATGCTAACAAAGGAATAAGATAATTTAAATAGTTCGGTGTGCATTAGCTGGCTAGTGTTTTGGGTCTAGTTGTTGTGTTTTATGTTAAAAATATAGCGACTTAGCAATAAGTACATGTTACAAAGGTTCAGATATTGTGAAGTAGACATGTCAATCTGTTAACAAGTTAAGAAAACAACAATGATCATAAAGGTAATTATTGACACATTTCAGTCTGCAGTGTCACCCCTTTAAGTAGTGACAAATACAATCTCAAATCTTAACTCTCTGGTGGGTACCTCTTAAAACAACTTACAGATACGGCAGTCACACCATATCACAAAGATAAATGAACTATGAACCACCTATAATGTTGTATTTATACCTTACTTTTATATACATACCTCGAACTCTTGCATAAGAAAACTGGGCATAGGATAATACAATTTGCAGACAGTGAAACAAAATCCAGCCGTCCATGTTATTCTTTCTGTCTGAGAGACGTAACTTGGAATTCTGAAATACAAACATTGCTTTGTATCTTCACGACATGGAAATAACAACCTAAGGTAAATATGTCATGAACACACCCGCTATAGTCTTGGATCTGGGTGCTGGAAGCAATTAATTAAGTTTCCCGGATTGTGTTTTAAGAACCTTTGCCTCTATACGAACATTATCAATGAAATGTTTATATTCGGTGCTCAAGTCAATAGCTACTCAAGCTCACTGTTGTCACCATCAAAACAGGCAAAACAAAAGGATGCGGACTACAATGGGAGGATTTCCTGAAGAAAGTATTGAACACACAGTTGCTTTATTGAATGATTTTCCGAAACAATATATGAATTTGCAAAAGAGATATATCATAATATACAATCAACAATGAGCAGGAAACATGCGAACTGTTTATGATTTTTTCAGTTACAAACAAAATACATATACTACTGTATGCCTTGGTGCAATTACGCTGATGCCGGCATACCACAGTTAATCAAATAAATGTAATAAATATATGATAATAAGTGTTCACATTTAGTTAACTATACAGTTCACAAATACTAATACATACTGTTATTCTCAAATATACCACTATATCCTAATTGTAATGTGAGATTGGAAAATAGGAACAACTGATAGAAGGAATTTATAGACTACTGAGAAGACTGTTGACAAGACCGAAATTAGATAACAAATTCATGGCCAGACTCACCCGTGATGACTGACATTCAGTGGAACAACAGCATTATCAGGGGTTTTGGTTAAGAATTGAAATTGTCTATATAAAAATTATTTCCACCATGACTCGCGTTAGTCATTACAGTTTGGCCGTTTTAGTAAAATAATGTTGCCATATAATAATGTATGTATAATTTAATGTTCCCTTAGAAGGAACCTACTGGAATAATGTATTACATTATACCTTCATGTTCAAATAAAGAAGCCTTGATTAAACAAATATGGTTTTGGCTTCATATAAAGGTAGCGCAACTCCAGTTGTACACCAAAAGGAACGCGTAATAGCCTGCTTAGATGCATACTAAGTATCTCCTCAAAGCATAAATACCAGAAAATAATGAATACCTTCTGATGAGTCACATTGGGTTGTAAAAACATAACTAATTTGAAGAAAAAAACGTGCAAAAATATTACATAAATAGCGTGACTCACGATAATTTTATTGACGTTACGTAAGATCACCTATTTTTGTCTACATAGTTTCGCTTCAGATAAATATATTTTTGTTTCTTTGTTTACACAACGCCATGAATACAAGTTAGCAGAGAAAGGAGGCGACATTAGTTGAAAAACATGGAACCATTCCATAGAATTCCAAAAAAGAAGGAAAACACAATCATTTAAATCAAGATACAATGAGAACAATGTTGCATTGTAGTTTTATATCGCAACTTTAATACAAAACGGGTGGCTATTTGGGCGACACTATTATAAACGCAAAGATGATGTTGAATGATTGATTATCAAATCTACTCGGTCATGTATTAATAGAGTAAAATCGAGGTGGGTCGGACCATACGCACCCCAATACTTGTTACGTAGGCCACAGCCCAGGCGCCCGTTGTAAACTACTAAAATTATAAAAATGTAATGGATTAAACGCAAATAAATATTAATATAAGTTAATATAATGTAACTAACCATTTATTAGTGATTAATCGCACGAATCCCACAGTTGAGGCAGTTCGCCCTTTGTCAGCTTCATGTCACAACCATTATGATTAGGGCGGCGCTTTAACTTGCACGCGAACATTAGAAAGGGCAAGACGTAAAACATATAATTTGGTGTACAGTCGTTGCAGAAACATCAATAACACCAGGCTATGGTTACTTTCATCAAACGATTTAAGTAATAGCATCGATAAACCAAACAACCGTTAAAAGCTTCAACAATACAATACTGGTTGTAAAAGGTTTCTTGTTGAATTTAAACTAATAAGTCTGTTTCATGACATTTACACCAATTGTGTATGCCAGTTTTCTACTGTCCTTGTCGTCTGAATAAGGGAGATCACTACCAAGTTGGACCAAGACAGTGGTTCTGTAACGTCCCAAATTGAGACAGTTACCAAAGTTGAGAACCAGGGTTTAAGACCATATATACCATGGGTCTATGCCTGCCATGACGGGGTTCTGAACCCAGGCCGCGGGGTGCCTTGCGGATGTGCTAACCACTTACACTATCCCCGCCTCATTCACATCGTGCATTTTCACGGCAAGTACAAACCAGTAAGCCCTACTAAATGTTACAACCGGGTTTTACCAGTTAAAATGTATCGCAGTTATACAAATAAATGTGATGCAACATTTACTTTTACCGCGATTCGCAGCATTTTCCAAAATTTTCCTCATTAGCAGGCCTAGGGCTAGGCGTTGGCCCGGGGCGGTGCCAAAAGGCAAAGCCACGCCACAGCACGGCAAGGCTAAGTACTAGGTTAGGAATATGTTCAATCAAAACGCGTTAGTTTTGCGACAATTTGTAAATTGCGAATTATATCGAGAACATGTGATGCTCTAGAGCGTATGTTATATATATATATATATATATATATATATATATATATATATATATATATATATATATATATATATATATATATATATATATATATAATAGAGAGAAAAGGAGAAGAGAAGAGACGGACAGACAGGACAGAGACAAGACAGGACAGGGACAGGGACAGGGACAGGGACAGGGACAGGGACAGGGACAGGACAGGGACAGGGACAGGGACAGAGACAGGGACAGAGACAGGGACAGGGACAGGGACAGGGACAGGAGAGACAGAGACAGAGACAGAGGACAGGACAGGACAGAGACAGAGACAGAGACAGAGACAGAGACAGAGACAGAGACAGAGACAGAGACAAGACAGAGACAGAGACAGAGACAGAGACAGAGACAGAGACAGAGACAGAGACAGAGACAGAGACAGAGACAGAGACAGAGACAGAGACAGAGACAGAGACAGAGACAGAGACAGAGACAGAGACAGAGACAGAGACAGAAGAGACAGAGACAGAGACAGAGACAGAGACAGAGACAGAGACAGAGACAGAGACAGAGACAGAGACAGAGACAGAGACAGAGACAGAGACAGAGACAGAGAGGTTGAGAAACCTTGATAAAAAACTCGAAAAATACATTCAAGTGGACATTACCGTTACTTCAAAAATGACATATGTAAATATTGGACTTCACAAACGTTTATTTACCCGCATCGAAATTACAAAATGTTGCTGACTCAACAACAACTACATAATTACACATACTGCTGAACACGCAGGACTAAACACTATATATTATCTGCATCAGAATGTGCTGTGGCAGCAAGTTAAGTGTTTCAGTGCACAGGATTACAAATGTTGCAGTGCCACCAGGACAAAAAAAGGTTCTGCCATGGAATGAAAACTTACTGTGCCAGCAGGACTACAACATGTGTTTCTCTGCCTCGGAAATTCAGATGTTGCTGCATGTATAACCATAGGACTACAAACAGTGTTTCTCTTCCACGGAATAATAAATATTGCTATGCCAGCAGGACTATTACATGTGTTTACCAGCATCATAATTACAAATGCTTGTGTAGCATATTATGAACATTTGATACACCCACAGATAACGACAGTCATATAATTATAGATGTTGATGCACAGCTTAAAGGGCAAAAAAGGCAACGGTTTCGCGGCGTACACCTAATAGAGTTAATAAAAAGTAACAATTTCCACATATTTTTAACGCCAGCGGTTTATCAGAAACATATTTTTTAACACCCAGCCATCGAAATACTACAGCGAGGTGGGAATATACAGATTTTCATGCAAATTGCGCACTTGGTGACAAGTTTCTGCAACTTGGTATGGTGTTAGGTATGGGCAAAAGGTTTTCAAAAACCACCTCATACAAGTTGGGGTAGCCCCCTGGTGGCCGGTATGCGCAAAATCCAATATGGCCGCCGAAGCCCGTGATCTGAAATAGATAATGGCTTATCTTTGGTTTTATCAGCACTACATCAACATGTAATGCCACAATTTGTATGTTTATTGGGGCGAGGAATCCATTTCTGAAGTTATTTTCCTGTTTTCATGTCATTTACAAGGTGAAATATGTTTTTCGTGATATTTGTACGATAAAAATGTCGTCACTCAGGAACTGAATCACAATGACATATTGTATATAATTATCTATATTGTGTTATCATCTACAACCGACAGTCATCTAGTAGTGTATATTCAGCACTCAATTCTGATTTGTTTATATTTTTGAAGCTCATGCATAAGGTGTAACCTGTTTGTGCATGAACATTTTCAGGAAAGAATGAAGCTATTACTCTATTTTTGTTTTGTTGAAAACATTATCAGTCCGATGTTATTCATAAAATGATAGTTGCTATATTATCATGTCAGGTCTCTATCCTGATGTGGCACAACTACAATTATATCTAACAAAACTGGATACAGACAGTCCCGAGACAAGTACAAGTATGGATTGAATAATGTATTTCATCATGAGCGACGAACATCCTTTTGGGCGACCTTTAGTTACAAGGAAAGACACTGATTGGAGATTGTATTGCTTTGCCATAATAAATCTAAGAAAGACTTGCGATGTCCTTATAAGAAGGAGTGCTATCATGAAACATATCAAGCCCTTGAAGATGATATGAACAATTGTATTGAATATGATGTACCTTTACCTCTTGGAGTGAACTTGCAGTGTTTAAACGATGGTTCAGGGATCGCCAACACATTGCTAACAGATAACGCTAGCTATCATAATGGATGTCGAGGACGATTCCGCTCTCATATTGTGCAGCGAGCAATAGCAAAGAAAACAAATGAAGGATCGGATAGTGAAGAGGGTTCCTTTAGTCCGAAAAAACCTCGTTCTAGCTTTAATGCGAGTCTCGACCGCAACACTGTTCAATGTGCTGTGAGAAGTTTCAAGATGACAGCGAAGAGCAAATCTACCGAGCTAGGAGTGAAAACTGTGGCAAGAACCTTAATACATGGGCTGTGGAATCCATGAATTGGGTGAATCATGCAGGATTGAACACTGCAATCAATGCAGAGGATGCAGAGGCTGGAGATGTGCATTATCACACATCTTGTTATACATAGGTCAAGAATGATGCCCGTGTTTCAAAGTCGAAGTCGTCTCATGGTAAGAGAGGCTCTCCGGTTGGATGCACCTATGATCCTTTGGTAACCGCTCAGCTTGTCGCATGTGTGGAGTTCAATCATTCTACCTTCAAGCTTGCTGACTTGAGGAAGCTCTATGATCGTCGTCTCAATCAACTGGGCTCTGATTGAATCGGTGTTTACGTGCACCAGAAAGGATTCAAAGAACATATATTAGAGAAGGAAGCTAGGTACGGACTGGTCAGAATACTCAGAGGGTCGTGATGTTTACGTCTCTCATAAGACAATAATTGGCGCAGCATTGGCACAGAATGTTAACCTTCAGGTGTCCGAAGATGAGGCTAAGAAAATCATTGCTGTTGGTATCATGCTGCGCAGATACATTCTTCTGCAACAGGTGCCGTTTGATGGACCATTCAACTCAGGTTGTCTGAGCGAACCAGGTGCCAAGCCTGTTCTGACCCTTCTAGAAGTCTTACTCCAACCATCCCAATCAATTCAAGAGAGCGTAGAAGAAGACCAAGCCAACAACAGTGCCAGGATCCGAGTTGCCTGTACTATATCTCAGCTGATATACAGCAATGCTACAAAGCAATCTAGCAACGCACTCACTCTCTATCAGAAGAAGGAGAGAGAGACACCATTTCCTCATTCCGCTATGTGCCAGTCTTCTCGAGGGACATCAGTGATGGCACGTGACCAGAGCCAAGACCACAGCATCCAGTTTTTGAAGGAAGATAGTGGAGCAAAGGGCCTATATGGACAGCATGAATCTAAGGAGGTCATCGAGTTCTCCAAACCTGTACTACTAAGGGCTATTGATGAGTGTGAATGTGCCTGTTTCTCTGCCTCAACCTCCAACGAAAGGTTGGAGCATCCAGAATCATCAGTTGCTGAACAGAATAAGTTCATCAAACACTTGAATGCTCTATGTGATCTTGTGAAGGAGGGCACAATAGTAAACCCCTTCAATGAGACGATTTCGGAGTTAATCACTTTGGACACTGGCGAGGTCATGGACCCCGCTATCGTTGATTGTCTCAAGAATGCTCCAACCATCGGCAAAAACACGTTCACAGAGTTTGTGACTGACAGAATCGAAGAAGCCTCCAAGCCCTTGTCCGACGTAATAAAAAAACCAACCTGTACACATTCTCAAACAGACCACCAGCGGATCTAAAGTAGGGTGCTGACAAGCTGGGGTCTGCTAAGGCGAATGCAGCTCTCGTCACCAAGTTGTTCTTGTCCTTACAAGGACGTCCTGAGGCAGATATAGATGCATTCTTTAAGCATGAGAATCAGCAAGTACCACCGTTTTTATCAGATTGAGGTAAGCTGCGTCAAGGAACCAAGTCAGATAGTATTGCTTGTCTACCAGGCATGCCTGCTCCGGGCCGCTGTAAAGCAGTAAAAGAAACTACAGTGGTTATATTTGATATGGCCGCAGTCATACACATCATCAAACCCCAGAATCTTTGGGAAGTATACGCAGATGCAATTGTTGTCACACATGCAGAGTCAGATGACGGAAAACACATTAAGAGTGGACGCAATCTGGGACACATACCAAGAGGCGAGTCTCAAGTCACAAACTCGTGCCATGCAGGGTGAGACTTCAAGTCTTCGAACACGAGTCTCTGCCAAGATACCTATCCCCAAGGGAGTCGAATGGCAGAAATTCCTCAAAGATAACCAAAATAAAGATGAGCTATTCCAATTCATCGGTCAGGAACTTCAGAGGAGCACAGTTGAATCAACATACCACCTCCTATTAACAAAGGCTGTACTCAGTAACAAAGCAACTGGCATAACAACCTTATCCCCATGCCAGCAAGAAGAAGCAGACACGAGGATGGTGCTCCACTTACATCATGCTTCCATGCAGGGTAACACTGAGGCCAACGCCAGGACGGTACATAGTGATGTAGTTGTTTTGACCATCAACATCTTCCACGAGCTAGGTCTCTCCGAAATGTGGGTCGGATTCGGAACAGGGAAATCATACAAAGATACTCCAATCCATCACATCTCGCAATTGCTGGGACCTCAACGTTGCAAAGTGCTACCCCTCTTCCATGCCATCAGAAGACGGCATGGAATGCATGGATAGCGTATCCAGAGGTCACCGACACACTGATCGCCATCACCCAGGATCCGAACAGCTTCACATTTGACTCACTTCACATGCGACACCTCGAGCGCTGGACTGTACTCATGTATAGTAAGAACTGTAATGCAGAGTTGGTAAATGCAAGGAAGGTCCCTGGATTCCATCCCGCCAACCAAGAATGCCTTATTCCAGCATATCAAGCGTGCCCTGCTAGTCGCAGCCTTTATCTGGAAGCAATCCCTCTTCAAGACTCCAGAGATCCCATAACCCAGTGAATGGGGCTGGGAATGGAACACCAGGTCAAAAGAGTGGGTACCATATTGGACAGATCTGTCGGACGTCAGCCAGGCATGCTCGCTGCTCATCCACTGTGGCTGTAGTTTTGCCTATAAGGGAAACTGTAACTGCCACCGAGCTGGACTCCGATGTAGCAGTCTGTGCAAGTGCGAAGCAGGTTGCACAAATAATGACAAAGAAGGCTGAGTTGATCATGGCAATGATGTGCGCCGAGTACTATGGTGCAGACATTAAGCTGATTAAATTAATTATATATCCCTGGACTTTTGGTACAAATATATTTTCAACAATAAAAGTCAAAACATTGCTGCCGTAAACATATGTGTACAGCCAGGCATGATATTCACATATGGCTTAGCTTCCAAATTAGGCCTGATTTGGCTAAAAGTGACCATTCAAAATCGGTTCACTTTCTAAATGACCTGAACACAGGACAATTATTTCAGAAATGGATTCCTCGCCCCAATAAACATACAAATTGTGGTATTACATGTTGATGTAGTGCTGATAGAACCAAATATAAGCCATTATCTATTTCAGATCATGGGCTTCGGCGGCCATATTGGATTTTGCGCATACCGGCCACCAGGGGGCTACCCCAACTTGTATGTCGTGGTTTTTGAAAACCTTATGCCTATGCCTAACACCATGCCAAATTGCAAAAACATGTCACCAAGTGCGCAATTTCTTTGAATTCCCTCCACGCTACTATGAGCTACGCCTTTGTCGACGAAGAATGACGTCACGACGCTTAGCCCTCTCCACAGATTCCCTGCGTATTAGTTATTCATAAATCCGTCTGGAGGCGCTGTGCGCAGAGAAATAAAAATGGCGTGTTTATTATGGATTATCTAAATCGGATCATTTAACGGATGCAGAAGTATATGGATATAGATTCCAGCCGCAAAGACAAAGGCACGTATTGGAAGACACACTAGAGGCGAGTGGCCATGACAAGAAAGACACACGGGAAGCTGAACTTATAAAAACAAAGAACTAGCAGAGATGGTGTCAACTGGTGGCGGTGCCGAACCAATTTGTTGATGCGGTGACAAGTTTGTCTGCTGTCATGAAATGGCTGCAACTCGGCAACGCGCGGAGCATGTTGATGAAGGTAAATATTAAGTTGTCTATTATTGTTATTACTTAAATGTTATTATCCTGAGGTCCGGACTGCGTAATGATCGTATTATTATGACAAGCGAAATATGATCGCTTAGGCTTGGGCCAGCCGTGTCACCTCACTGACCTCAGGCTTGCCGCATTCAACTATTAGACTAAGTATGTGTCACTTTGTACGTTTTATGGTAATAACACGTTTGTTAAGACTTGGTGGAGTTTATCAGTTAACATAAATTGTATTGAATAGTTCCAATGAAATTAAATGAATCAGGTCCCACAATTGTGCAGGTGTGTCTATTGTGGAAAAAAACATACAAATGAATAGTCAATGCCTTGCTGTTTTTTGGCATCCCCCAGGTATGGACACCCATCACATTTGAAGTAGCAGCAGCTATATTGATTCATATATCATGATCTAAATGCACCGCCTACACAGCAGTGGCAGGCAGTTACGATTATTTTATTTGAACATAAACTGCAGGGTTATCTTCTCATCATTTTGCATGTGTCTTATGGAGTCATATATAAATATAGATAATGAGTTTGTTTCAAAGAACCCAGAGATATTAGTGACGAGATGAATACAGGAAATGTGTCAGAATTCATGCTTTGTGAAATTATGTTCATTCAGAATAATAATCCATGTTTCAGTAGTGATTCATCATAAAAGCATTTCTTCAATGTTCGATTTTTTATTACAGGTGGACTGCTGTGTATTATGAAAAGTCGGATTTGAAATTCTTTTGGTTCAGAATGTGTTTACACTTATAGAATGGTTACGAAAAACATGCAACATTAGGTGAAACATTTTTGTGACAGCTTAATGGCAATCAGCTAAAAATGAATTTGTTATGCAATCAAATTAATAATTACATTCTCTGGTTTCTATGAGCTATCACTAGCTTAGGTGTATTGCACAACATCTAGATGCTAATTTTTATTCCAAATTATATAAATAGATCCTCAATGGTTTCTAATGGTACACAGCGATTTAAAAGTGCATATTGTCAACATTAGATGCAATATTCTATAATACTGCCACATAATTGTTTGTTTTTTATTATTAAAATGCACCACATGTTTGAAATGGGGTGTGTCTTTAATGATATATTATAAATTAAAAGGATCATTGATTAATTTTCATCTTATTTACAATGTCAAATGTCTATTTATCTGAACACGTTTATTTCAGGTTGCTAAGGTGGGCTGTCTATAGGCAGTTTACTGAAAAGTGGTTTTACAGCAAGTTGGGCCGGAGTGTTCATCGAGTACTGCCAGCATGCACCAGCCACCTAATCAGGACAAAGTTCCCTGTCCTCGCCCGAGGGATATCACTTTGCTCTCGAAGACTTGACTAATGTACAAAACGATTGAGCCATGCAGCCCGCAGATCTTCCTTACTCGGTTTTGCCACATTTGCCCCGATCAAACAACCCCTGTTGGTACAGTGATTAGTGACAGTGTAACTTTTCCCATCACCACATGGATTATGTGGCTCATCAGCATGGGTAGACGGTTATGTCGGACTTGTGTTCTGTTGCGCAACCTCCAGTTTAATCATTGTTTCTCGAAGATGACATCTGTGTTAACAGGGATGCCTGGGACAGGACGTGGCCGATAGCTCCCCGCGAGAGCAGACAACATCAATCGTGATTTCATTCCTACAATTCCTTCATTCCTAATTTTTGGTAATTTCATTTGATAATCATGTAAGAAGTCATTGTTTTAGTAACCAAACATTAGCCAAATTAGTAACCATAAGTTAAATAACAACACATTGACCAGGAATTCAACTATCACATTCCACTCCCAGTTATCACTTGTTGTTCTAATATTAATTTATTTTATTTTATCAAAAACAGAGAGGTTATTAATTACACAATTAGCTGTATTCATAAGTGTACACAGTAACTGATTACAGCTGTGTTTGCCCACCCCATGACACAGTTACTAGGAGTTCATTCAAGTGCCACACCTGTATTATATTAGAAATATGAAGCAATACTGCAATTACTACGTGCTACTTTATACAGCTTGGTGCAATGGGAAGAGAACTGTACAAGCAAGGATTCAAATGCAACATATCGCAAAAGTTCCCCTGTAGTTACGACTGCTGTCATACCTTCACAGAAGTGCTGTCTGTTGGGGCAGGTAACTCTGATACACCTACACCTGTCCAGTATGACAGAATTTAATGAGCTAGGGAATGGCTCCCAGAATGTGCTGTGATGACTGACTTCAGGCAGGGCATTGAATGCTGCTAAACCTTGCTCCAGATACATTGTCGTATCTTCTTCCTCAACAATTGCAGCGTGTGCACATGCGTGTGGAAGCCACAATGTGATACTGGAGTGACAATCACTGTTCCTTGTAACCAACAACAAAGGAACCTGAAATAATTCATTGCATCATCACCTAATTGGCGTTTCCTGTGCTTATTCATATGAAATTACCAGAAAGTGAGAAACACAGCCATATTGTGAGAATGCAGCAGACAATAATATCAATCAAGTGTATGAATTTTCACTCTATACTTATCTAGAATAAAACTTATCTTTTTTCAATTATCACTTACAGGTGACAATAGATCTTTAACCAGTGGATACCGACGTCACATCTAAAACGCTAATAAAACATCAAAATAAACACAACTTGCATATAAAATGAGTAGTTTAAATGAAGATATAGTTTAAAACATGCATGCAGCAACTGTCCATAGATTTCAAACAATCATTGAATTTCACCAGCCATTAAACAGTCATAAATACTGCTACTCGAAGGTGAAACTAATTTTGAAGGTGGGGTGTCAAAGTGCCTGCAGAAACTTGATAAAAGTATGATAAATATAGTCGGATGTGTATCTCACAATTGGAAACTAACAGAATAATGCAACTAACAAAACTTTGTAAACACTTAA
This sequence comes from Ridgeia piscesae, assembly GCA_025642075.2. NCBI lineage: Eukaryota > Metazoa > Annelida > Polychaeta > Sabellida > Siboglinidae > Ridgeia > Ridgeia piscesae. Next base: position 79,038 of record JAODUO010000294.1, read on the forward strand.
TGTTTAAATAAATACTGACTGAATTTCTAGTTTTCAGCATCATAACATTTTCATTGTTTCTTAGCACATATCTGAACACACTGATCACAAGCTTTAATAGCTGTATTAATCAATGTCACCTTATTCTGACATAGCCTATATTCACATCGATGGAAATAAATGTCTATGTCACTATGAGTCGGTTACTGAATTTACGAAGAAGTGCCAACGACAATCCAAGGCCACGGTCCCTCCGCCGATGACATATTATCACCCATGAGACGTGTCATGTTCAAGTTCAGTTATTCAAGTTTCTTCTAAAGGCTAAATTATTTATTCTGCATTGCACTAAATTCTGCGATGATGTAAATTGTACTATTGTCCTAGCTTGTTTCAAGTATATCTTAATCTTTACACATGTGGACGTGATACCATAAAACAGATTAGCTGTCATCGAGGGACATCGCCATCGGCATCGGGCATCGTCAACACATCGATGATCGAACCATCGTCAATCGATAGCCGGTCTACGGAGGTCAAAACTACTTTTAACAGCACAAAAACGTTACATGTGCTTGACGTCTGTAAAAAAACACAATTAAATACAAACGTTATACCAAAAAAATAGTACATCGTACTAACCTTCTTGCGATCTGATCATTGATGTATCGGCCAGCTTGATAATGCGTTGCTTCGACGTTTAGCCTTTAGGTCCATCCATGGCTAAATATTGTCAACACCGCCCCAGGTTTAAGAAGACGACGGTCGGCGACGTTTTGTTGGATCTTGTTCCATCAACTGGTGATAGATGTCTACTTCATAATTATTTATTAACCACAGATTTAGTTCTAAACAGCTGCTACATGTCACGCCAACTAAACGAAGACTCGATGTTGTTGTGCCGTAGTGACGTCGCAGGAAGCTGACCGGCCTCAGCAGACACCTAGAATGCCGCGCGCTTATTGGCCAGGCCAAGCCAAACGAACCCGTCACCGGTTAACATGGTGGCGTCTAGGCCATCATGGATTTCGTTAGATTTTTAGACTTTAACGTCACATTCTGAGTAAACCTCTGACATTAAAATGTTTAGTATATGTGGAAATTGTTAGTTTGTATAAGCTCTATTAAGTGTATGATACGAAACCGTTGCCTTTTTTGCCCTTTAAATACTTTATAATAAATGATCTTGATATGTCTGAAATTCCACATAATTTGGTCATGTTATTTGTGTGTAATACTAGTAATTATACTGTTATTGCAATTAATTTCCCAATTAGTGTAAATTGTAATTTGGTCAAATGTAGAATATATCAAGTATTTAAGTCATTTCACGTTCCTGTCAAACTCAAATTAACTCCACATCCCCCGTAATTAGGTCAATTGTAAAATGTAGGTAAAGAAATTATGTAATTTCAAGGTCCTGTCAAGGTCACACATCAACATAAATGTTTGGGTCAAATCATGTTTTATTTTATTTCAATATCTTATCTGGTTCTCATATTGTTGTCATTTACTAAACATCAAATGCTGTCCTCGGAATTATGGGTCATAAGAAATGGCATGAAATCCTTTGACAGCAAATGTTAATTTTTCCGAGATCAAAAAGTTGAATTTTATCAGAAATAATGAAGATATCAAAATTATATTAAAAAATTATCTATGGATACTGCATACTGTGGAACCATTAAAATGATCATCACTACCAACGATAATCCTCTTGACTGCTAGGCCTAGACTAGAGCCTAAAACTAATAAGTGTCGACATCTTCAGATTACCCACACCCAGTGTTGCCAATTCCGCGGTTTTCCCGCAGATTTGGGCTAGTTTAAGACCTGTTCGGCGGGGGGGGAATCAGCAATTGCAGGTTGCGGTTTTTTGTCTTCTTTTTATGCATATGCCGCTATGTAGGGCTAGTTTCAAAAGTGGTGGTATTCAAGTCATGTGTTACATCAAGAGCAGTCATATTATATGTCTAATAATAAATACTGTGAACTACCAACTGAAAGCCTCCTAATGTTTTGGAATACAGACACACGCATTGCCCACTCCAGTCTGGGCCATCCAGTTGTCCATAAAATAAGGGTAATAATCATTCTCGCGCGCCAGGATTAGCTGCTGCTGACTACGTTAATACCAGCTATTCTCTTTGTACATGTAGTAACGTAGCGCTGTTGCGCTTACATTTTTCCGGTTGTTATAAACGTTCCGATTGACGTTTCTGCGCATGCGCGATAAATGTAAAATCATCAATTTACAGCAAAACGACAAAGCATTTTTTTGTATAATTACAACGGGCTGTTCGTTAACTCTTCTGTGATGATTACTGCGAAGAGTTGCTTAAAATGTCGTTCAATGCATAAATTTCACCTTCAATTGTTTCATCCACCCATTTCATTATTATTGATTTAAACACTTTGGCAGCTGTTGGAGTTAGTGAAATTCGTCTAATGTTTTTTTAATCGACCCAGGGCAGGGGTTTTTGTTTTTGACAACGCTATTATATTGGCCATTTTCCATTCCATAGGGAGTACACCTTCTCTTAGAGAATTGTTTACAAAAATAGCAGTTAATGGAGGGACGAGAACATTTCCATGGTTTCTTAACACCCATGCAGGAATGTTGTCAGGTCCGGTAGCCTTGTTGGCTTTAACACTCTCCAAGGCTTTAAAAGTAGTACATACGCTTATCACATACTGATCCGGCAGTTCCTCGTTAACGGTAAACACCTTATGAATCTTATTTAACCGAGGCAAATGGTCACTCACATACACAAAAGAAAGTATTCATTGTATTAGCCAGTAAGCCACAATCGCCATTCGTTGTTTTGTTGCCATTTGTTTTTAAGTCCCATTATTGTTTTCATATGTTTCCTACAATCGTTGGATTCCGATTCATGCATTGCTGCAATTTGTGTTTGATAACATTATACTTAAGTTTCGAAGCGGCTCGATTGACCTTATTACGCAATATGTTTGCTTAATTCAAATCACCATTCATATGAGCTCGCTATCTTTTACGTGCTAAGTATCTGAACCAGTCTGTGACCCATGGTTTATCAGCCGTATGCCTCGTAATAATATTAGTAGGAAAGCATATTTCCATCAGGTTGCATATAACCGTTTGATAATATGAATACTGCTCTGCACATGAATCAAGCCTAAATAGGGTTTCCCATTTAATGGCTCATAAAGCCAAATAAAATGTGGCTTTTTCCTTTGGCCCCATCACGCTTTTTAGCATCTGGTTTAAGCAAAACCATGTTATGATCGGATGATCCCAGTTCGGAAATAGTAACTAGTTATGCCTCCTCCATATTCGTCCATATTTGTCAAATATCGCCTGTCCACGTGTTACAGCATTAACTAATTGAACAAATTTATAGTGTGTTTTCATAGTTAACCGGCAACTGATTGAAATCGCCAGTTATGATCACGCCACATTCTGGATGTTTGCGCATTTCAGTGTCAATGTTGGTGATTAATTGATCACGTATTTTCAAATAGTCTGTCTTTGGAGTGTAATAATATATACATGCTAACAGTATACATGAGAATTTTCGAGGCATTTTCTTTGGCATAACATTAATCCACATTACTTCTAAATCATGAAATTCCATATCATTCAATCTCTTATACATTAAATCATTTCTAATGTAACAAGCTACACCACCGGCTCGTCCATGACCCATATATTTCCTCTCCAAGCAAAACCCTTGCATAGTAAGGCGACTTGAATCCATATAATCTTTAAACCATGTCTCAATAACATATACAATTGAAACATCATGTGTTGCTACAGTTACATGCAATTCGTCCACTTTTTCACTGTTCAAAGATCTGGCATTTAAATTAATTAGGGAAGGCAAATACCATTTGCGTATTTTGTCCGCTGTGGGATTCGGAACACGAAACCGCGTTGAATCAGAGTTCTCGGTTAGTGTGTTCAGGGAAACTTCCATGGCCAGATCGTTTCGGCCCATTTCCTAATCACGGGTGTGATGCTTTTCTTTGTCCTCGTTCCCCGCACTGACGACACAAAGCTTTGTCTGCAGGTGGCAGTGACGTGGTTCGTCTCACCGCAATTGGCACACTTGCCTATCGACTGACGAATACGACGTTTGACCACTCTCAGGTGCCACTCTTGCGTTCGGCGATCGGTCGTGGTTCGTTGCGTTTGACACGTGTTGGTGTTGTTGTTGATGTTACCATTTGTAATGTTTCGGTGGCTGTTCTGAGAGAGACAGACTCAATAGCAACCTGCCAACTCCGCTCTAAAATAGGTGCAGACTGTTTCTATGGAAAGCTGCGCTATCAGCAGCCCCGTTCCGGAATGTGAAATTTGCGTCTTTGTCGACGAATTTGACGTTGACTTCGCTGCACGATTCCTTCTCTTTCGGGTTGACATCCGCCCATCGATCGGGACCTGCAAATCCGTAAGGGGCGCGTCGGTAGGTCGGCTGCAATTTGTGTCCACTAGGTTTTCTGCGCATGAGGGGAGGCCCAGGGAAACTCCTTTTAAGAACCTCACGTTAATCGTATGATGGTGAAACCAAATTTTTCTGAGACCCAAGATAACAGAGAAAGACACCTGTAAAATTGTAATTGAGTTATTTAATTTTGATTTTTATGAGTGAATATGCGATATGTTCGGATAATTATATCTTCGTAGCACGTTGAGGAAGCTTTCTGAAGTTTGGCTAGTAGTTAGATGAATATTTAATAAGAAGACCCTGAAAATGTCATATAAATCGCTTGTAGTGCATTGTAGCTAAGTCGTTTCGAATTAACCGACCATTTATTCATGATTGCGCTGACGCAATGACGGCCAATTATTTACTAATCTAATACATAATCTAACTGCATCTTTGAACACGATACTATTTAAAGACACTATGTAGGCGTGAATGTATATTTAAATATATAATCTTTCTAATCAGGTTAATATTTTAAATTTATGAGCTAATTTAAGCATCTTATCAATAAATATTGGTATAGTGAGATTTCCTAAGCTAATCAATACACTGCTTATGGTGACTGGTTCGTTTAAAATGTACTTACAGAGAAGCATCGCCAAGAGACATGTCAAGGTTGACAAACAGATCTGCTTTAGAAATATGTATTATATGTTAATCTCCTAATAAAGCATATGTTCAAACAAAGGTTATTGAATACTTACATAAAATACGTTACTGAAAAGTATCAAAAGAAAATAGTAAATTATGTTAAGAGTACACTGGATTCCATCGTAGGTGCAGAACAATTTACTGGGCCTTAAAGATACTTGAATAGAAAAACTTGCTAAACGTCCGACAAATAATCCAGAAAATAGACCAAATAATATAGATAATAGTGGATATAAAATGCTATTTCAAGGCCCTACCCATCTCAATGTCACATTACAATGTTTACAAATATATCTGACAAACTATAAGGTTATAGTAGTTTGCAAGTGCATTTCAGGTGAGTGATTCAGACCCGGTATGAACCTCTGCTATACAGTGCTGCAGGCAGTGGTCACACATTTGGTATCATTTTCTGAAAGTTAAAACAGCGATAAGTTATGAATGCATAAAGATATTTAAATTCCGTAAATGGTATCTTGTTACCTGTTATACATACAATCAAAGTGCACCACCATAAACATGTTAACCATGAGCATGGCATTAGATAAATAGTATGTGCGTGATATACTTGAAATGCATTGCCCTCTTTATCGATAGGGGTGTGTTGTTCGCAACTTTTGAAATGTATCATTTGCTATTATTTGGGGGGGATTTGTGGGGCTAGTTTGGGGCTAGTTTACGAGGGCCGTTGGGCTTGACATTTTATGTTGACCTGGCAGCACTGCCCACACCGTCACCGTATCGGTTGCGATAATTATATGTATATTGGCCAGCCCGCGAGTCGAACACATGAATCAAAACATAACGATTATTCCAAAATATGACGAAACACTTTGCAAAGTACACTGATATTCATAACATGTAACAGGTATTTTAGTACACTTGTGCAAATAAACTGTTAAAAAGGTAATTTTGGGAAATACGAAATATACCCCCACAAATGGCACAAGACGATGTCGCGCGAACAAATATCCGTGCCGCGGGTCGAAATGGTTACGCGGTGGTGGCACTAATTACAAGGTTTAACTAAATTGAGCAAGATTGATAACCGAGGTAAATTCCAGATGGCAAGTGGACAAGAAATCCTTCGGCATATTGATAATCCAACCTATATTATCTGTGTATTCAGCCCTTTTGAGTTATTTGTAGATGTTGGTTTTACACACGCCACACTCGGTCACTCCGCACAGGGACCACTACGCAACACAGGCCAATGAGTATTTCGTGTAATATAAGTTATTTATTTTGAAAATGTATTTTCACAAACCTCATTTTACATATTTGTCAATCAGATTGTTTGTGTAGATGCCAAATGTACCTGTTTTGCGCATTCCATGTTACATATGGCGGTAATTACAAGCGATATTCTCTTCGACTCGCAAGCGTGTACGACTGGCGGGTCATTGACTATAAGTATAAGTCTTTTAAATATGCGCAATGCAAAACCAACAACGTATATATGTATGTATATATATATATTAATATATTCAGACACCCGCTTCAGCATATAAATTAGTTGCTCGCGAAACTTACCTCTATGATAATCTCACAGCTTAGGAAAGTCTGCACATAAAATAACAACTGCCACGACGCAACTCGCGCAACATATTGTTATAGAAAGCCTCGGTTTGGACTAATAAACGTTATTTCCAAAGAGATTCCACATAAAGAGGCGCAACTCCCAGAAATTCGAGAATTATGATGGACGCTTATCGAGTCGATTGGAACCTTCTTCTCATGAGTTCCGGTTAACTGTCAAAAATTGGCATCGTCTATGGTTACGTTTTTAATTCCAAACATTTTACACATACATATTTCGCTTTGACGATAAATAAATATACCGTACATTCACCGATGGTGAATGTACGGTATATTTAAGTCGATCGGTTGTTTCTGTAATTAAAATATGGTTATTCCTTTGACAAATAGCCGATTATTAGAAGATAAGAAAGCACACTTCCAAACTTCTTGAACACATACTTCATTATAGCCGCATCATGAAACATCAAAATGACCTGACCATGACTAAAATTATGATGGTCAGGTTAACCATAAATATAGTTGTTTTGTAACATGCATTCATGATTGTAGAAGTGTTATCGTACGCAACTGAATACTTCAGGAGTTATGAATTTTTTAAACATTTCTGGTACGGCATTAATGCTGAAATATAGGTCAATACGTACAGTCATAATGCTCTGTTAGAGCAAACGGTGGTTAACGTTCTAGATTTTACCATGACTATCCAATATCCACACATTGATGTTAGTATGTGCTGGCCGGTGTACTTAGTGTGTGGTGTGTGTGTGTGTGTGTGCGTGCGTGCGTGCGTGCGTGCGTGCGTGCGTGCGTGCGTGCGTGCGTGCGTGCGTGCGTGCGTGCGTGCGTGCGTGTGTAAAACATCGTGCCAAACATTTGGTGACATTTACTTGTCCAGGATAATTAAAAGTAAAATGTTGTGTATTAGTTTACAATCATGAATCAACCATATTTTTGGTCAATCTGGCCATCACTTAGGCATGGTCAGGTCATTTAGGATGACTTCTATCCAACACGTGTGCAATCTAAACACAAGCAGAACCACGTGGAAACATTATCATGTGTACCGTGTACACAGAGGCTGTCCACGCAGACTCGTTACTCGTTGGACTAAAAATGCCCTGTTACGGAACCTACCTGGTGAGTCAAAACGTACTACCAGGCCTAGAAGCTACTTCCGGTTTTTTTCTCCAAAACAAGTCAGTCATACCTGCGTGTACAAACAATAAGACATCTACTGCCACTTATAGCGGATTATAAATGCCTGTTCTATTCACGGATTTAGCAGTATTTCCCCAAATATAAAGGGAAATATAATGCTTGGGTGATAGCAATTAGTCGACCTTAGGCAAATTACAGAAGCCATCACTGATAACAGGCCTTATAGGGTGGTGTAAGGCTCGTTTCAAGACGACGGATTATAAATTGAAAACAGTATTTGTGACGGATGCAATCTTGTGAGAATTTCCCGTCAATAGTACGGCTTTTATTTCATGTAACCTGTCAAGTTGTATTTCTTCCTGCGGAGGGAAGGGTCGCGTCGAATCCAGAATATTCAGAGCAGATCAAAATTCGTGGTACTTAATTACACAAATCTTATGTTCTAGCTTGGCGTGTGTTAATTTGTTTCCACAGCCTTTAACATGTATGTCAAAAGAGTTAGAATAAGACTTCATTACAGACGGATTTTCATCAGGTCCTGTTTTGTGCCTGGCATATTGCCCACGCCAGTACAAAATATATTATATATTATTGTGTTATATATTATTATTACAAAAAATTATATAAGGTAATATGCAAGGGAATTTGTAAAATTTCATCAGTTTGAAACCAGAAATGCCAACAATTGTCTAGCTGTATTTTCTTTCAATATATGTTTTATTGAAACATTCAAACATTAAGTGTAGTTGTATCTATAATTATAGTTTATTGTTCGCAGTACACTGTAGGCTCAACACTTAGTAAATAGTATACAGCTGACATGACATTGGCACATAGCAATATTCACAGTTGATTGTCCTATCAATCCACGGAACGGTAATATATACCTGCACTGTCCCTAATAAACGCGCAGTGCGCGAGTGGGAAGGCTTTGGTGCGCATCTATTAAAAGTGGGTCGAAAGTGGTCACCCGCTATATCGGCTTCTAAACAGAGTAGATAACCAATCCGCAATGTGACTCCATTGAAGTACGCACATATACAGCGCCTCCAAGTGACACTTCTTTTTAAATCAACCTTTTTACTGCGTAATGCTTTCGGTATAATCTATGTGTTCTTCACATTGTTTTAATAATGTTAAATAATTTTAGTAATGTGAACACAGAGTGGATTTACTGCATGCAAAAGCTGCATTGCCCATGCGCATCCGAAACGGCAACTCAGTGTCGACACAGATAGAAGCAAAGCTTATTAGTTAAAACACATATGCATGAATATGAATTTATGTGACCATTACTCTGGGTTATTCTTGTTATCAAAGTTGTTTGATGCCAGTCGCACTCCGCGCCTGCGGGTGATTCATCTGGAATGGAGAACTTTGTTTGCATAATTCCATCGAATTTATTGTAATTGTTTGTCTTGATTGATGCAATTAAATACGCAAGCGGCACCGTATGTTGTTTCATTGTCGCTCAGAAATAGAAATAGAAATATTAATATAAATATTATATATATATATATATATATATATATATATATATATATATATATATATATTATATATATATATATATACAGACGTTCAGGTTCAAGGTCAAAATCTGAATACCAGTAAGCAAATAAAAGTAATTACCAATAATGAACTGTACTGCATGTCAAGCAACCTATTTAATTTTGTGCTGAAACATCTACAGGGAGATACACAGACATGTTGTATAAGAGTAAATTTGGGCGAAAATTCAAAAACCTAAAGGTTATATTCTTTAAACATGCACACATTTATCATGGAACATACCATGTTGAACACTTAGTGAGTTAAATCAGTGTTATACAATCTATTGATATTGTCATCCTTGTTCATCCTCCTGCAACAGTCATACATCATCTTCATCTGATATCATCCTGTAGCCAGGAAGGTTGCTGCAATCCGAAGTGTGGCACTTGCAGAGAGCAGGGGAGGTTGTTCTTCTTGCATTGCAAGATGTCTTGCAACCACATTTGATCAGACCCAAGACGGCAACTGGTGTTGGTTTGTAGAGACACCGGACTGGAATATACTCGATCGTCTCCAGCAAACATCCATCCATTTCCTCTAGAGGCAGTAGGCATGACTGAAGTGTTGTATAGCTTTTGTCCCTCATAGCCACAAAGTTGGTATGTAAGACATGGGGCATCAGTGTTGTTCTGGACGGAGGAAGCTTCTCGCGCTCCAGATTCCTGGACCTGAACACTTTCCAACGCAAAGCTGGTATGGTAGTTGCACCCCCGGAGCTGTATACTGATCAAACAAACTTCTCGATCGGCTGCACATCTCCGTCTAAAAAATGTGTAACCCAAGATTTGTGTATATTTCATTTCCAAATAAAGTCAATCACTATCTTACTTTGGGCATCCGATTCCTACGGGACTGTGAAATCCATACATGGCGGTCTGCACTATACCGGCAATGTGTAATCTGCGGAACGCTTGGCGGAACGTCTTATGGAACGCTTGTTTAACTCATCCTACAATTAGCTGTTGAACTCGCATTACTTCGAAACCGCACATGTAGCTAAATATGGATATAGTCGAATATGTCCGTCACTGTGAAGGCATACTATGTATATTAATGTACATTTACACTAACGTCGACTGGTGGCTCGACAGGTGTGCCGGAACGTTTCCGGAACGGATGATCATCTACAACTCGTCGTATGATGTCTACATTAATATACATTTACAGTCGACGGAACGCCGCGGAACGTTCGCTCGAATTCAGTGCTCAGATGGCGTTATTTTGGCTGTTCCGTCTATTGATTTGAGCATACATACTCGCCTGCACTGTCAATGATGATCTTTGCAGATAGCTATACTCGGCAGATTACAACTGAATAGTTTACATGTCATAACATAACAACGATAACCAGTGCACCCACCTCCGATTCTATAGAAATACCGCGGTCCCGGTTATTTTGCCGCATACTGGTCACATGTTCTTGGATTATGTAGAAATGGCCCGCGTTTTCTTGCCGCGAACCGATCACATGGTCTTACAAAACATACTCATTTTTATTTTTTGCACTAATATCGACCAATGAATGTCAGTGCGCGATATGTTAGACGGGTAAAATATGTTATATTGTTTCGTATTCGGCCTTGCAATTAAGGTTGGTGTCACGTGGTGAATTGTGCTGTGTGCTGTGTGCTTATTTATCAAAATAATAAATTTTAATGAATTGAATTTTATTTTGGTTGCCTATACACATTTGTGAACATACCAATTACGTACTCTGAATTTTATAACAATTTAAACGGAATACTGCAACCGTGGAGATGCTCTAGAAATCCTTCTGGGTGTGTAGTGTACGTACATGACCACCAAGGCATGAATAGTGTAAAGCCATAATGTAAAAGTGAATTTGTTTTCATGAAATTAAATTAAATTAAGCATGCTTAAAATATGATCGTGTTTGTGTGATCGTCTGGATCACAAGCAAAGCGGTCATTTAATAGGCTACGTACACTTTACTCGTTAGAATATGACAATTGCCTGCAACAATGTATTGCCAATACATAAATAGCCATAGCGAAACCATGCATGTTGATGGAGCCCTATACTATTAAGAGTATTAATATTAAGAGTACTGCATTCGAGAGTGGTCATGCATAATTTACTGTGTTTGTTTAATGTAATATGCATTCGTGTTTCCTAAAACAATTGATGGTACATGTTATATAAGTGGGAGTTGGAGAAATCAAGCAAACCCAGGACAAGTAGCGACAACTCCTACATTACAATCCAGACCGACCAAATGAAGAATAATTCCAACGGAAGAAAAAGTTATGTCACATAAAATTAACGTTTGTAATAAGTATAAATGCATAATAATTATTTATTTTCATTGATGCAAAAAAAACCATTGTTTTGTCTGTACGAAGTGTTAGTTACAGGTAGTGTTTGGTGATTCATTTTGGTGCCGTCATTTTGCGCTATATTAAATTTCTAAAACAAAATTATATTCTTATGTCAAAGTTGCGTTTATTCACATAGACTATGACTATGTGATGCTGCGACGAATGTTCTACTTTAAGCAGGCATTCTATTGAACCATTATAATTTATGAAAATATTCCATCGCCATCCCCTTATGATCTGAAAGTCATGAAGATAACAAGCGGCAACTGATTCACCCCTTAAGGAAATTGAAGGTGCAGTCACACGGCTGAGGGTTTCTGTAAAATATATAATATTTATGCTTGCAAGCTAGCGCCAATACAACGTCCCTGGCACGAGCGCATCGAGCAATAAAGCAATGGCAATTATCGTTATCGGCAATTCGCAGATGAAATATCTTCACCAATACGTCAATCAGTTCGCTGTTCCATCGCTGAGCTACTCTCAGCAAACAGGTAATGGGATCTGATAGTTACGCCGTAGCCAACATGTTTGAATTCTGCCACGGTGCCTTTGATAATATTCTAGATGGAAAGTTGACGTGGGATATCAGGCGGTTCCAGCAGAAACAAAGACAACTCCATATAATATACAAGTTCTATCATAATGTGGCGTTCCCAATTGTTTGCTGGCATGGTTTGTTGTGATATATGTGACAAGTGGCATCACAAGATCTGTGTGGGAATACAGGAATCCGTTGCTCTCCCAAAGAAGTGGTTATATCCACAATGTAGACATATGTGATGTGGAGCGGTCATACTGATTTTATGAACCAATGCATATATAAGTCAACGTGAATACCGTTACTAATGTACTGATGATGTGAACAATGAACCAGTAATGTGGCGGCAAACAATCAATGTATATATATATATATATATATATATATATATATATATATACATATGGTTTTTAAATTGCATTCATATGTTTCTCGTCTGTGACAGTGTTAGTGTAAACAGGTAATGTTATCGCGTGCGCGCACACACTCACACACACACACACACACACACACACACACACACACACAAACACACACAGTCTATATAAAAATATATCATCATTTCGTTTTGAAATTTATGAAATGTTGCATTTATGTAAACCAATTGTTTTCAACATTAAGTATTTCAGCATAACAAGTTTCAAATAAATTACAGTGAATAAATATGACGTCTTATGCTTAAGTTGCTGGGTTCAAGTGACCGTATTTAGTTGTAGGTTCAACGCCAATGTAGTTGTGATTAACAGTTGTGATTTATGTGAATAATACGGAAATTATACAAATACCATTATTAATGTGCTAACAATGACAACTGTTTTTCAGCTCATCAATTTGTGGCTGTGGAGGAATCTGCACTACAACACAACTGTGTAGATATAGTGACGTCTATATATTATATATTACTATTATTATAATTATATATTACTATAATTACGAAACCCCAAACAATTAACCAGATCTATGATAAGTGATGTTCCCGTTTTGTTTCTCGTCACTGATAGTGTTAGTGTAACCAGCGTGATGTCGTTGCAAATAGTGTATATATTCTTATTATAGCCTGGATTAGGAAAGAAATAAACAAATAACATGAGCTATGATAAGTGAAACATAAAAACGGAGCTGTAATATCTGACGTTCCCGTTTTATAATTACATTCATTCAGACATAAATTTAGTGTAAACACATTATGCCTAATGTCCGTATTGTATATAGTGTGCATACTCCTATAGTATATGGCGTATGTTGTCGTAAATAAAAACGAAGCAATAACCTGGAATGTTATCCGTTATGTTGATATTTTATAATTACATTAAGTAAATCTGCGTCAGTTGGCATGTTTTCTTGTAAAAGCATCATGTGACATGTTACGTTGTATTTCTTTCATATTTTAAATTATAACATGTTTCTTAGATGTCAGTTAAATTGTACAATAGCATTCTGTTAACACACAATTATATTATTATTATTCAGATTGTTCCGTTGTGTTATGTTGCATGCTGTTTGCATTGTTTTTATAATATTTTGTTAACATATAATTATATTCTCAATATAATTATTCAGATGTTTTGCCATATCATGTTGTGTATGATATTCGCATTGCATGTTCACGTTTTAATATTACAGATTTTATTTAATCATTTGAAATTGTACATATACTGGAATGTTGCTGAAACAGTGGCTTTCTACTTGGCAGTTTTTTGCTGAGATAAATGTAAAACAAATATGCTAAGCTGTCCCGATAATAGTTGTTTAATTTCCGAAAGAAGCAGACAGATAAGTAAGCATTAAAATATTCGTTTTCACGATGAAACATACCCGAGAGCGTAAGTACGATGTTAGTTCTTCCAGATTCTGGACTGGGCCTTCATGGAGTGTGAAAGCTAAGGTTCCATATATACGGATGCGGCGTGCGGATAGGGCTGTGATTTGCGGATGTTTCAGTGCTTTTAGCTCCATTGATCACAACGCCGTGAGATGGGAGCACTGTAGGATTCCCTTATTTATTATTAGTAGTAGTAGTAAATTGTTTACAACCAGAATTTCATTTCTAAAAGTTGCATCACAGGGACCAGCCCGCATTGTAAAAGGTACATGGAATAAACATATAATTATAAAAAATAGGTACATGTACGTATGACACTACATTAAAATTATATATATATATATATATATATATATATATATATATATATATAGGGTAAAGTTCGGTAATATGAGCCACCAGATAACATCAAGAAAAGTAGCGGAGCTGGCCGCCACAATTTGGAGTGGTAAGACGACAACACATAAATATATTTACGTTAATAACAATTCCTAATATTTCTTACCTATTTCCGTATGTTGGGTGAATGCATATAAATCATAATTTTGTTTATCTATATCAACATGATTCACGTTTCATAAAGACTTATTTAACGTGTTAGTTTGTGTCATGCGCGATAATGCAACCACATCGAATGAATGTCCCGCCTATAGCAAAAAGGGAAGTGATATACCTTCTGGGTAATATAAACCACAAGAAGTTCATTTAATATGAGCATATGTTCATACTACCTTTGCTGATAAATGTCACATTGAGATCCAGTCGAGTGCATTCGTAGAGATCATGCCATACCCAAAACCCACAGGAAAGTGTAAACCAAGAAACGGCAGATGGCTCATGCTAAAATCCTCACTGGATCCTTCATAATTCACAATTTGAAGCACATGAAGTCGTTTCATCCAAGACTAATTATAAATCAGTACCAGTAGCTTACCAAGTTAGAACGAAAAAAACCAAACGCAAACGGTCGTCAACAAATAGTTGTACAGAACCCAAAGCACAAAGACTGTGAAACAATTAGGAAAGACTGCCAGTGATGACGTGAATCGCGTCACCGAAAATCCGACATGTCCATCATACCATGAATGGTACTTTTTATTCATTCTAAGGGAATGGATCTAGTGTAATAAGTGCGATGTATGGATACATGTTTGTCCTGGAGCTGGCTAAGGGGTGAGGGTATTCAAATGTGATTTGTGTTTAAGTTATTGGTCAGACTGTTCTGGATACTGTTGTTATCAGCACACTGTACATATCCGAACAAAGTTTAATGTAGCGCGCGCGTGTGTGTCTGTGTGTGTTTGTGTATGTGAGTGAGTGAGTGAGCGCGCGCGCGTGTGTGTTCGTATGTGTTGTGATATATTTTATTTGTGTAAGCATGCATATATTACTCGTGCATTGGTGCGTGTGTGTCCATCTTGGGTAATATTATCACATATGCTCATATTGCCAATGGAGCATGCCATGCTTATATTACCAAGACTTGTTTTATTATGAGCCACTGGAGAAAATTTTCTCATCGTTCTCATTTATAATGTAAACAACGTATGCATGCACAAAACAATAGTCTATCACGACATCTTTCACGTCTTTGTTACACAGAGTACATAATTAGGCATGCGGCTCCAGAATATCAGTGCGAAAATGTGGTTTATGTTAAGTAATTTATTAAGATACATATATAATGACTATCATATTAAGACAAGCACGTAAAATATTATGATATGTTAAAAAGTAGAGCATTATAATTATTATATCACTAAACACAATACATTAAATAGATGGCGCGAAGCTGGAGGTGAAGGCGCTGTTGGTGGGTTCACAACACCATTAAAAACGGAGTCAATATGGTGCGTACAATCATCCATAACTGTTCTATTTCGTGAACCACAGCAGGATGAGGGGTTATTTTTCTATGACAACTTCTAGTTCTAGTGTTGGTAGTTTCTGTGACGGCATGCTTCAAACCTCGATGACATGTACAGAATACTACAACCGTCCCGCTAATACCTTTCCGCCATTTTTGAAAGTTGGGAAAACACGTCATTCTAGTCGAGTTGCCATTTTGTGAACCTGGAAATGGTTAGTCGTGTAACTCAAGCCTAACTACGATGCTCTAGGTCCTGACAAGACAAGCAGCTCTACCAGGGTTTCATACACTTACTGGTGCAGACATCACTGGACACAGGACACAGGTAAAACGAAAACCTACATACTTCGAGACGTTCCTATATTCTGGATCTTAAGTTTGTGGCTATTTTAACACATATATGGCTGGTATAAGTTAATTTTATTTTCATTAAAAGAGTGGTTACATTGGATTCATCAAACTTCAAAACATATAAAACGACTCCGAGTCCAAGTCTCTATACCGTTTATTGCCAAAGGTATAGCGATTATATGACCGGTGGCGGCCATCTTAAATTTCCACAAACAAAATGTGGACGAAAAAAAAGAAAACAGTTTTTTCCAGACTTTTATGGTCAGTGTAAGTGAGAAAAAGAAAATTATTTAAAATCTATATGAAAAAGTCACAGAATGACACAATGACATACACTATACGTACAGTATTGTGCCTGTAAACAAAAACTTTGTAATAAGGTTACAATAGTTTTCATTGTCGTATTCAGTCAAATAGTATTTGTTATAATATGTTGTACATAGATTAATTTAACCTTGGGCAATTACATATGAATTCAGGGAGACTAATGAAAACCGCATGGGACTTTCGTCACCACATTTATTTATATAATGTGTGTGTGTTTGTACAGGGTGGTCCTCAACAAACTGACATTTTAGTTTTTCGTATTGGCTGCTAATGTTGCAGTCTTCCCAATGGTTTTCTGCTAGGATGGGATACTGCTATACGTTGTTACAGTGAAAGGTTTTTTCCTACACATCTTTAATTAATAACGTGTTCGACCCATTGCTGCTGGATCACGACTGCAACTCTAACATTGTTCATATCTCTCTCTCTCTCTCTCTCTCTCTCTCTCTCTCTCTCTCTCTCTCTCTCTCTCTCTCTCTCTCTCTCTCTCTCTCTCTCTCTCTCTCTCTCTCTCTCTCTCTCTCTCTCTCTCTCTCTCTCTCTCTCTCTCTCTCTCTCTCTCTCTCTCTCTCTCTCTCTCTCTCTCTCTCTCTCTTCTCTCTCTCTCTCTCTAACATGTCTCTTGGGATTATCCTCATTTCATTCCTGATTTTTTTCTCGATTGTGTCAGGGTTACCCAGGGTTACTCCTTCAAGTAGCCCCAGAGGATATAATCTGGGGTGTTCAGGTCGATTGGCACCCCTGATCCAGCAGTGAGAAAAGTGAACATGGTGCATTTTTTTCTAGTAATTAATACCTTGAATTATCCTTATTTCTCTCCATCTCTATGTGTAGAAAAACAAATGTGTGGTGTGCAATATGACGGAGACGCATCTTTGGTCCATACTTTGTTTGAAGACGACGAAGGTCGCCGGGTGACAGTTGACTCTAAATGGTGCATCGCTATATTGAGGAGACTACATTCCGGCCAGGAGTAGGAGAGTGCTTGATATGAACACAACTGTGTTTCAACAGGATGGTGCTCCCCTCACTGCTCAAACCGCACTCTTGAGTACACGAAACAGTACTTACCAGGGATTGGCTAATTAATCCCCAGACCTCAACCCCCGCAGACTACTTCCTTTTGGGTTATTTGAAGGAATATACCAAGACTACCCTCAAACAATCGAGAGACTGAAGCAAAACATCAGGAAAGAGATAAGAAGAATTCCACGAGACATGAGAGCCATGTTGGACAGAATTGTGAACAATTTTAATGTTAGGGTGGCAGCCGTGATCCAACAGCGAGAGGCTTGTTTTCCGCATTAAAAAAGTGCGGAAAAGCGGATATTTCTAAAATGCTTGTCGCATATCTATCTCAACTGTATCGTCACGTATGCATGGATTGCCCATTTTTGCATTATACGGTGTACGTGAATGCATTGGGAAAGCACTGCATACTAATGGTTTCATGCACACGCACGGTTTGTGAGGTTTTACATGAACAATCCACGTATATGCGCATAGTCACGTGTCCACACCGTATGCACAACATGCATGTCTTGCGGGAATTTCTCGCATGTGTATTAAGGAAAAAATCCAGCCGAAATTTCCGAAATAACATTGCTAGAAAATATAGTGTGTGATTCCCCGCACAGAAGCGCCTCATATGTGAATATATTATCGCCAATAGTGTATGTATGTGGTGTTTTATTATTGATCAGCAACACTGTGCTGTGTCAGAAAGAGTTGTCATTTTTATTCACTGAATTGCTTAAGTTGCAACCATCGATTTACGAGTTGATTGTGTCGTTGAATCAGGAATGTTTATAAGACAGGCGCCCGAATGTTTCTACCAATTCCTCACAACTATTGTTACACTTACATTTACTGTAATCAAGGAACCACCTCACCTCACTTTGTCATTGAATACCGCTCTACCATTATGCACCTATATAAGGTACATTAATTCAGAGATCACATAATCACTATTATCTCACATTGAAACGTTTAAAACAAACTAGTCAGAGCCTTCATTGGCTCCACCGTGACAATGGAATTGTATTTTATTATATTGCTTTGTTGAATCTTATGATTGCTTATGTTGTATATAATTATATAATTTCAAATAGAGTTTTCTTACTTACTTACTTGTCAGCAGTGCATACTACGCACAACGTTACACTCGTCGACACAAAGAATGCAACGATTTGCCAACATCATAATTTTTTTACATTTGTAGTAACGAGCCATATTCATCCAGTTTGGCATAATCTAATGCATTCGTTTATTTTAATATACATGCACGACCATGAGCAAACCTTGTTGCAACAAATAACTGCGAATAAATATACCGAACGCAGGTATTCCAAATAAAACATATGTATATGCTGCACATAATTAAATTAATCTGCATCAATAACAAACGATAACATTAACATAAGAACATGTATCAATGCATATATGGTGTCATGTAACATTGAGAACATATTATAAAATTTAGATAGATGGCTTGTCTTTTTCTGACGGATCTTAGCATGGGTCAACATAGTAATGAGTTGATTTATTGTCATTTATCAAACTGTTCCGATCGTATGTATCCCCGTAATGGAAGTAGCACACCCCGTTGATGAAGTCTATAGCAACACAAGCACTATCTGACGATTCTTCCCCTGCCGTTTCCATGCATGCTTCTTTGCAACCTACTAATGTAGTTATGAAGTCCTCGGCTTCATACCCGTCTGGGTGCTTGTGATGAGGCATAGATTTGAAGATACCGATACATTCTGCAACAGAAACACAAGACAATTAGTAGGAAACTGCCACAACTGTCGTTGTTTTTGCTGTAGGGATGTAGAATGTAAGACATGTAGAAACTCTGTTCTAAAGCAACTTGCATGCAGTACATGGACTCATAGTGTTTGGGGCATGACAATATAGGTTTTGCATGAGGAATGTGCAATGAATACGTATATCCATCCAAGGGCCTTTCATAAATGATATAGAAAATTGCTGCCAAGCAAGGTTGTGATCAAAAGTGCATCGAATATCATCATGGTGAATTTGCGTGATCACGAATATGGCGTAAACAGAATGACATGTGCTCCCACCATTATGTAGCAAACCCTAAATTTACTAACTTTCACATCTGTTGCCTGCATATCCCACTACGCATATACAATCGGCAGTAGTCTGTATACTGATATTTTCGTCGTAGGACACCGCCCCGTTACACGTGCCGCCGTTTAAACACGGATCCGGGGTGCAGACGGCTGAGGTAAGAACTGTCGACAAAAGAAGCATCTTAAGAACACAATATCTCAACAAGTTTGTTATGGTCTTAGCCTTGCTCTAACGATATCAACACTTCTTTAAAATTCAGATGATGTTTTGTTGGGAGATTACATATTTATCTCCCAAGAAATGTGTTGTTGTAGTTTGTATATTATTTGAAACACAATATCGCCAGCCACAGGGTACTGTTCTTGGCCCCCTCCTCTTCCTTCTCTATATAAATGACATACCTACCCACATATCTCCAGGAACCTCCCTCAAACTTTTCGCCGATGACGCAATGCTCTACCGAAAAATCAATAATCACACCGACCAAGACAACCTACAGCACGACCTTGACAGACTAATCGACTGGGCACAATCTTGGCAAATGACTTTCAACCCCTCCAAATGCGAAATCACTAGATCTAAATCACCCATAGATAACCCATACATAATACATAACGAAACACTCAGAGCAGTACCAGTAGCAACACACCTTGGCATAAACATATCAAATAACCTCTCCTGGAACCCACACATCAACAAGATAGTCAATAAGGCAAATAGCAAACTTGGATTCATTAAAAGAAACTTAAAATATATTCCCCAGTCCATCAAGACCTATGCTTATTGGAGTCTGGTCCGCCCACACCCCGAGTACTGCTGCCCGGTGTGGGACCCATATACCACCAGAAACATCAACCATCTAGAGGGGGTCCAGCACCGGGCAGCAAGATTCGTGGTCCATAATTACAGCTGGGAAACATCTGGATCCACCTTGGTAGACTTACCAGCATGTATAAAATAACAAACAATCTCTTAGACATCAATCCCAACCAATACCTCATGCCCGGACACAGCCAAATAAGATCCAACCACCCTCACAAATACAGACAAATATCAACCTCCCACAACTACTACAAATACAGTTTTTTCCACGAACAATAGCCCAGTAGAACAGACTTCCGTCTAGTGTATTTGCCCACAACAGTCTCGACACCTTTAAGGGTGCATTGCAGGACATTAACCTGACAATTGCACCCTTCAGGCACCTCCAATAAGCAATATACACCACCACCCCGTCCCCCTCCACACCCCATCCCTACCACACCCCCCCTTGATTTGTACTTTTCCCCACCCACCCCACCCTAATCCCATATTCCCAAGCACAAATACTCTTATTCCACTTCCAGATAACACGAAGCCAGCCATCCTGAAACCGAGCAACCATACTCGTGCGTGATGCCCCAGTAGGGGTTTTGCACTACAACATAACAGAAACAGAAACATCTGCGATCGCGAACTTCCATACAGTGCCGACTGGAAAGACGCGCGTCTACCATGGCCACAGACGACATGGCCGACCTCAAAGAAGCTATCGCGTTCATTAGCGCAAAACTGGATGAACTTCTTCCAATCAGGAGGTTAGAATTGCTGTGTTCTGAAAGTCGTGAAGAAACTGGAAAGAGACAGTGCAGAAAATAGACAAAAAAGCAATTATAGTCACGCATGGATAACATTGAGAGGCATGACAGACAGATTGGCGAACTGCTCCAGAAGGTGGCTTCATTGGAAACAAAGGCGGATAAACGGGAGCAGTATACCAGGCGCCCAAACTTTCGCTATCTAGGAAAAGGACGGCGAGGACACCAATGCTATTGTGATTGCCGTGGTACAGCAGAAACTAGAGGTGAGTGAAACTGGAGCCGACCCACATAATCGGGCCGAAGACGATGCGAAGGGATGTCCGCGCAAGGCGCGGCCATTGTTCGATTTCGAAGCGAAGCCGTGCGTGACGAAGTGTTTCCCGCACGCATTCATCTGGAAGAACATAATAGAATGCACACAGACAGGCAAGTGTTTCTGAACGAAAATTTGACAGCTTAACTGGCGAAGTTAACGTTCTTAACAAGACAGATTAAACGAGAAAAAAGGTCGCGAACTGCTGGACGCATGCAGGCTGCGTCCTCATAACAAAATATCAAAGGAACCGTGAACGAGGTCCTCACTGAGAAAGATATGGTTCTGTAGAAACCGTTGTATTCTAGTTGTGTTTATTAAAATAAAAAATACATCACTATCTTATTGGGTGTGCTACTGTTATCAACATTATATAGAAGTATGCAATGTCCGTGACAGGACGAATTACACAATTGATCTGATATGTTGAACAACGATACATTGATATATTTTAAAATGTAATGCAAATAGGACAGTTTCGATTAATCTCATATCATTCGAATATTGCTCTCCAACATTGCTGGCTTAATATTTGACGTGACGTAGGAATGTCTTTAATGAAGTTACATATTAATGTGTTTTGTATTATTAATGTTATCTTGCAATATAGAATAACAACAACTATTGGCAGACATTAGTCACTGTGCAAACGACTTGTTAAAATGATCCAGGTATGTCTTAATACTTATTATGTTCATTATGAGTTATTGTTATTGTGACACTATTGTTATTGGGTTCATTATGTGTACACTGTTTGCTGTGCCAAGTGCAAAAGAAAACAATCGGAAAGGTCTGAGGAATTTGCACATTTTCTAATACTGTTGGATGAGGTGTTTTATTGTCACATTTTAAGGAATTCTTTACCTGACATTGTAATTTCGTGTAATCTCGGATAAATGTGCTGGGATGCACAATTCAAACGAGACAAACTGTTTAGTATTGAATATATAATTTACGGGTTTTTAATGACAAAACAACCGTTACGTTTCGCGTGTACGTCGCAAATAGGATAGTTTATATTAGTCTTATATTGTATTGAATAATGCTCTCCAGAACGACTAGACTAACTGATGACCTAATGTTGTTCTTTATAAAAAAAATTGTTTATTAATTGTTTTTTATGCAATACGCAGTGCAAATGGTGTGCCAAAATTACGCAGGAATTTTCTTATTACATATCTGTCATCTATCATTATTATAATATAGTAATGATAGCTGAATGGCTGACCTCACACTTGGCTCAGCGTAATTATGA
This sequence comes from Ridgeia piscesae, assembly GCA_025642075.2. Classification (NCBI taxonomy): domain Eukaryota; kingdom Metazoa; phylum Annelida; class Polychaeta; order Sabellida; family Siboglinidae; genus Ridgeia; species Ridgeia piscesae. The sequence continues at coordinate 101,894 of JAODUO010000294.1, forward strand.
ACATAACAAGCTACATTATATTACATTACAGAGCATATATTATGTGCTCTGTAATGTTCTTTGCTGTATTACTGACTTTTCTTTTACTATGCCATCTTATTTAAAGACTTACACAATATACATGCCATTTTGCTTTAATTACACACTATATATGCTATAGCTGTCGACGAACCTTGAAGTATGGCATTTTTAACGTTATCTTACTGTATTTATAAATGACTAATACGATTATTAGCCGGATCCAAACAAACAATAACAGGAATTTAACAACTTTATACAATGAAACCAAACACGGTGAAAATGAAATGTACAATAACTCTCCTTTCTCGCTTAATACAAGAGAATGCAATAATTTTACCCCTCTTGAATTTCCTAAATATGTCAAACCTGAAAATGTATATTTATCAATGTTTTGCGTCAATTTAACGCCCATTGGGATTGTTTTCAAGAATTACTTGTTAATAATTATGTCGTCAAATGGTTTAACCTTTGACTTCATTGGCCTCACTAAAGTTTTCTAAATTCAAGATGTCTTACATTATAAAATATACGGTTATCGCAAATTATTATTCAGTACGAGATTAGATACAGATGATGGCCACGGGGA
>JAODUO010000294.1:107500-197500 GCA_025642075.2 Ridgeia piscesae
GTGTTTCTAATCAGGAGATATTTCCATACTTTTTTATATTGTAATTATCAATGTCATTTACATATATTAGTAATTATTTATATCACTTATTTATTATGGTTGTTTTAGGATGTTATATTTGTCATTTCTGTCAATGTCTGTCATGTGTATCTCAAGGACCACAATGGAAATAAGTGCGTGCACTTTTTGTGTATCCAAATATTTAAATGTACCTTGTATTTATATATTATGCATATGTGTACAATGTTTTACATTTTATATTAAATAAATCAATCACCAAAACAATACTTGGATATAGGGCCATCTCAGATTTCGCCCAAGATGGCCTCCGTAAATCTTTTTCTCATATCTTAACAACTGCTTCAAGTAAATCAGTCGTTTTGGTATCTAATATAGGGGGTCGGGGACCACCATTTTACATGTATACTTTTGATCTTTACCAACATTCACATCCGCCATTTTTAAAGATGGCCATAACTAATGATCCTATATATCATGACCTACGCCACCTAGAACAGTAATTTTGTTGTCACAATATAGGTATGTGGACAGCCGATTTCAGTGTTGTGAAATATTTAGCATTTGACCTTCGTTGACCTTCTTATCCGCCATCTTATCAAATGATGGACGTTAAAACGAATATGTTCCATACTTTTAAAATGTTTTAGTCAGAATCGCTACATTTGTGTCAAAATGTAAGTTTTTCAAAGCATCAATTTCCACTGTGTTACGTATGACCTTCTCCAACTTCAACATCCGCCATTTTTAAAGATGGCCCCTTTCAAATAAAATGTTCCTCAAATCTTAAGAACTAAACCACCTAGAGAGATAACGTTGGTGTCAACATTAAGGTTTTATGTGCTGCTATTATAAATATGATATTTGTTTATCATGTCGGACATTCCTATTAGCTTTTTTCAAGATGGCAAATAAAATTGGAAAATTGTTGCATTTAACCTTAAATTCGTCGACCTTCATATCCGCCATTTTATACAATGATGGCCATTAAAACGAATTATGGCGTTAAATTTCGTCCGACTATGCCAATAATTATTATTGTATTGCTGATTATGTGACTGCGAGGATGTCACGTGAAACAAATTAGAGGAAACCGCGCTTCGTTTTGAATATTTGTTCTGTTAGATGATATAAATGCCGAGTTTTTAATTTTAATAATAACACAACTATAATATAGAATGTAGTGCAGGAAATCCATAGAGTTGACAGCCTTTTGCATGCTATTTCCATCAGAAGAGTGTAGGTGTAATATAATATCCAAATGGTCATAGTACATAAAGTGACGGACCAGCTTTGCCCTGTGACATCCAATGTACAATGTCTGATGACAAATTGGAACAAATGCGTTTTGTGTCAGGCGCCCTATTCAAAACATGACGCAGAGGGTTTATGCTACAAAACTATTACTGACAATATCAATGAGTTTCATTGTGGTTGGTTGCTTGCCTAAGATAATCACCCTGTAAAGGTTAGATGATGGTGTAGGCATTGAGGCAAATTTCCGCCAGCACAAAGTCAAATGGCACGACTCTTCTAAATTATAATTCAACAAGACAACACTTCACCGGGCAGAGAAGAGGAAATCACACATTAAAGACAATATAGATGTTTCTAAGAAGTTCTCCCGTCGGTCTGTAGAGGAAGCACCTACTTCCGCCGAAACATGTTTCTTCTGCTGCATGTCTCCAGTTGGAGAGTCTTTACGCAATGCATCGACCTTTCAGGTTGATGTTCGAATCAGACAGTATGCTCTCATACTGCCCTTCTTGCGAAACTAAGTGCTAGGGACATGATTGCATAAGAGGCCAAATATCATACCCAATGCCTGGTAACGTTGTACAACAAAGCTCGCGAAGTGGCAGGATCTGATGAACGTGAAGTAGACTCTGATCTGGGTGGCTACTTGGAAGATCTCGTTCCTGTACAAGACAATCCCCCCAATCCTGTCGTACAAGTCATCATTTGTATGGGGCTGCAATCGTCAACATGTTTCGACCGGATTTTGCAGCCATTTACTATCCAAATGTTCCTGCCGTACATCACATCACAACTCATTTTGGGCAGCTAGTGCAGCAACCATTGCCACTGACAAACGAGTCGTCAGGACATATCACACTGATGTGCCCAAAGGCCTTGTTCCATGCACTCATGAAGAAGCAGATACACGAATCTTATTCCACCTGGAAGATGCTGTAAAACAAGGGTATCACAACATACCCATTCGCACAGTGTACATGGGTGTGGTAGTTCTTGCAGTGACATCTGCCCAGAGCTGTAATGTAACGAACTACATTTACTTCGTTACTTTACTTAAGTAGACAAGTTTACTTTTCATGAGTAACAAAGTACAATTTTTGAAGTACTTTTATTAGTAACGAAGTACAAATAAATGTACTTTTTGTAAATGTAGTGAAGTACTCATAATTTCTTTGTTACACTTGCATATGTCTTAAACGTTCCGCGAATGATCTGCACCAGAAGCATGGCAATGTTTGCCGTTAGCATAGATTTATTTACAAATATCAGCGGGAATGTACAACAGACAGACATGTTAAGTGTCCTGGACTGGCTGGATTTCTACATCAGTTGAACAAACGATTTGCTTTGTTACCTGATGTCTGAGATAATTGCAATCAGGGGTCTGGCGCTGACGCCACTGCTCCGGAAATAGGTGTCACAACTGCAGTGCAAAACTTCCTTGGCCCTGTTATTTAAAGCCTTGCATTAACTAGATATGAAAAACAGCTGCCTTACTTGTCTTCTTGTGTCTTGCGTAGTGTTGTTTATTAGCTTTAGATGTTCACTGTGAACTGCACATGCTGTAGATATCGAAGGCTCCCAGTTATCGCCCACCGCAAACCTGCTTGCTTTGTGGAACCACGTGTTTATAATCTCTATCTATTTTAAATAGAGATCTGTGTGTGTAACTGTTTAATTTAACTAAAGTAATTATAAATGTTACAATTAGTAATTATTACAAATGATGAATATTTTAAAAGACACGTTATTATAACCATTCATCTAGACCAAATGCCTCCTAATCGTAATCATGAAATTTTTATAACGCTGTTCCAACAAGTAACACATGATAAAATTCATCACACATCCATCTATGACCCAAGATGATAATAAACATTTAAAGAAAGATACCCCGATAACAACGTGAATTACTACTAGTTCAAATTATGAATACGATGGTTGCTGTGGGCCTAATATTAAAGCATTGTGTAGTTACAGCTTGTAGGCTTACACAATGTTGTTTGCACCATTATAGTTCATAGTGTTAAATATATGTTTATGCATAAAAATAGCAAACAATTTATACCTGCTTTTGATGTATACACACTAAATTATAATTGTGAATGTTTTGTGTTATTCACAACTAGTTTCAGGAGAAAAGTACTTTTGTCTTTATTTCAAGTCCATGTTTTTACTTTTTACTTGTACTTCAAGTACATTTAAAAAAATTACTTTTACTTTTACTTGAGTAGCTTTTTCTAGGGTTACTTTTACTTTTACTCAAGTACAATATAAATGTACTTGTTACAGCTCTGCATCAGCCCAGCGCCTCAACATCACCGAACTGTAGATTGCATTTGGTGCTCGGAAGAACATTCGATATTAACCGGCCCACGAGATGGACAAGGTACTGGGTCTGGACCGTTGTGTTACTTTTCTAATATTTCATGCCTTCATTGGTTGTGACACGATGTCAGGTTTTGGAAGCAGGGGCAAACTGACTGCATGGGACATGTGGAGTGCCTATGACGAAGTCACACCAGCTTTCTGTGCTTTGGCTGCTACCCCGGAGACCGTAGATGATTGACTGTGTCCACTGGAACGATTGCTAGTCTTGCTATACGACCGTACTAACAGCCAGGAAATTGTCAATGGAGCTAGGAAGCAGTCAACACAAAAAGGTAGAGCTATTGTCCTCCGACACAAGCAGTACTTATCCAGCACACAAAGCCGGCTGCTCACCAAGTTGGTCACTGTTGGGCACAGACGATGAAGTAAACGGGGGTGGAACAGGAATGTTAATGACGGCTGGACAACTCTTTCTGAATCGACACAAGCCTGTCGTGAACTACTGCGCTATGGTTGCAATAAAGGTTGCATAGGATTATGCAAGTGCCTCAAGAGAGGACTTCAATTGACTCATTTGGCTACTGTGGTGGACTGTGTGCTCGTAGCTAATGTATGACACAATAAACATTAGGACGTTTAGTAACTAGGAACTGTTACATTTTGCATAGGACGTTTTGGTCATGGACGATGTGTAAACACTTATCGTGTGATATATACATATGTGTTCCATGCATGTTGCATGGACTGTCACACCGACGTAGTAGGTTTGTCACAAAAGAATGATGCTACCATTGTTATACTAATAAACAATGCAAACCTGCAAATCGTTTTGAAGGTAATATAAAAGTTCGTAAATAGCAAGAAGGGAACGAGGTGCGATACTCCTCTCTAGAATATAGTCTAGCTAGTAAAATAGCGTTTGATGGTAGCCATTACAGAAGATAACCGCCATTTTAGTCGACATTTTGAAAACGACACATACGAATGTCCGACAAGATCAAAAGCAGCATATTAAAAAAAACCGTAAAACCTTAATATTGATACCAACGGTATCTCTCTAGGTGGCTTATTATTAACATTTGAGGAAAATTTGATTTGAAAGGCGCCATCTTTAAAAATGGCGGATGTTCAAGTTGGAGAAGGAAAAACGTAACACAGTGGAAATCGCTACCTTGAAAAAAAATTAACATTTTGACACAAATGTAGCTGTTCTGACTCAAGCATTTTAAAGGTATGGACGAAGATTCGTTTTCATAGCCGTCATTTATTAAATGGCGGATACAAAGGTCAACGAAGGTCAAATGCCAAATATTTCACATCACTGAATTCGGCTGCCCACATACCTATATTTTGACAACAAAATTACTGCTCTAGGTGGCGTAGGTCATGACATATAGGAGCATTAGTCTTGGCGGCCGCCCTCTATAAAAATGGCGGATGTGAATATCGGAGAAGGTCAAATGTAATATATTTGAAATGATAGTCCCAGACAACCTATATTAGATACAAAAACGACTGATTTACTTTAAGCCGTTATTAAGATATGAGAACAATTGTTTTACGGCGGCCATCTAGAAAAATGGCCGCCAACGCTTTCAAGGTCAAAATCTGAGATGGCCCTATACCAAAATATTTTTGTAATAATGAAATGTAGGTGTGTGCCAAATTTCAATTCATTCACATATTGGCTGGGCTACAAGGATAACAACACCAATTGATGTTTGGCTAGTTATAGTATAGGGAAAGTAGTGATGGCTTATGCAATTGATTGCTTCTTAGTGGAATATTGATTGTATGCATGTGAATTAAAAATGTAGTGTGTGTATACTGTCCAATTACATAGTAACAGCGATAGTAATAAATATCATTATATTTTTGACAACCTAATGGAGCATCATGATGGCTCCATATACTCACAGCTCAGAAAATAAGCAAGTAAGATACTTATCAGTCCTTGTTGTATCACACGAACATGTTTTGGGAACGCATTATTGAACAAATTAAAGTGTAATAGTTTCTCCTTACCAGCAATGTCCAGTTCATTTCTAAATAGTATGTTATCTGCTATCTGTATTGTCTATTTCATATTTCCCGATTCGTCGGAAGCTATTATGTGTCGATTGTTTTCTAATTATCATAACATAAGTTTGTGTTGATTATAGATTGTCGAAGTTAATGTTGCAAGTAATGAAAGTGAAAGCCAAGAGGGTAAACTTCCATATGCATGAATTAAAACGTACCATTACACTCGTAACATTGATTCGATCTGTAAATACATTTCCGAACATCTGAATTGAATCCCCAGCCTTCAACATCTGGACACTTTTTCTTGGTAATCTGCCCATCTTTGATGTCCAGATATGTGTGACAATCATAACATGCCATAAACTTTCCATTGTTATGGAGCTCCTTAGAATAAGCGCACACCTCCTCAGGCAGATTGCACATTTTAACAGACTCTACAACAACAAACCACATTCACTCGAACTCCTAATGCTACTCAAATGTAATATATGGTGAACATTATTTTATCCGACACACGACCAAACTATGGAACGATCTCGCCCGACAACATTACACTGCTGAATAGTCATATAAGTTAATCTAAAAAGCATTTAAAATAGTTATCGTCAAGCAGTTATCTAAAGTGGATTCGAGCGCTAACCAGATCCCTATGTTGTTTTTGTTGTTATTAGTATTATTTAGTATTCAATGTAAGCCAAATTAAGTGTGTCAAAACAACAAAAATATGTTATCAGGCTCTAAGGTCATGCACCTATTAGCTCAATATACCAGGCCTTAGTATCGACAGAAAAGTAATGTAGATATGTGCGTTTCTTTGTATTATTTCGATTTCTAACCATCTCAACTCGCTCGCTCGTCTTATGCTCGTTACTCTCGTTTACTCATTATAATATTTGGTTAATTGTTCTCTTTTTCGCTCGTTGCTCCGTCCTGCCTGTTGTTGTCTTGTTGTTCCATATTATATTTATCGCCGCCGGCATGACACGAATGTCGTTTAATTGGGAAAGTTTAAGTAGTCGCCAGAACGTAGAATTCTATGCATGTCAACCCATTTAAGTCGACACGAGGCAATTCCACATTTGCCTTATTTATTCTTCGTTTTTTACAGATGTGGTTTTATTTGACACGTTTAGCCTTAGTTTCCGCATTAGAACAGGAGAATCTGATCAAAATCGAAGAAATTGGGAAACCAACAAAGGCGAATGGAGGTATGGATTATTAGGGATTCTTGAAAACTCGAGGAAGAAGAAAGGTGGAGAGCATTGCATAAAAATACCATAAACATATTTGTAATACCCAATATTCATAGTATGTTACCATTTCTACAATTCTACATTAAGAGAACGACTACAATGCCTACCTGTACATCTTCTCCCTGTGAAGCCATATCTGCAAGTGCATATGAAAACGTTTCCCTTCGTCTTGCAACTTCCGCCATTTTTGCAGGGATTTGGGTCACACGCATCAACTTGTACATGAAGGAAACATATTAAAATTAGAACATTGCAAACGTGGCGGGTGTGCGTATGTGTGTGAAAATATGTTTATATGTTGTGTGTGCGTGCGTGCCGGCGTGCATGCTCTTTCCATTAGCTAGAACATGAATAAAATGCTTTTACCGGATTATTTGAAATGTGTAGTTATTTCAACCACAAGGGAATAGTATATTGAACATCTAATATAGATAACGAATGTGGCTAGGCATGGTATGATATTCATTCAGCGTGCCGTACCAGTGTTCCCACAGCGGCATGCACATCTTATCAACCCTTTTTAAATACTACGTGACCTATTGCGTTGGCGCAGGTTTACGATGAAATATACGCTACATTTTGCAAATATTCGAATGGTAACTGTTTAGGGAATACCCTCTCATAAATTAATATATATGGAGAATGTGTTCTGAATTAACCGGATTAACTACCAGGCACTATAGGTTCGTCCGTAGGGCCCACGAAGGACATAGCCTACTTATATTAGATTGGGTGTTCTCAAATTCCTGCTGAAAATATGATTCCATTTTTGGTCAAATATGCAATCCCGTAGGTTTATATATTTATAAAATTACTTGCCAAAATGTCGCGGAAATAGGCTCCTCAGGGAAACGCGGCCGACCTATTACGTTAATAAGAGCATTTGATTATATTTCATGATGGATTGTTCCGTATGAGCTCGTATTCTGAAAGTAACGGTTCCTAATAGACGATATTATGGGCCTGAGTCACTCAGTAATATGGCACATATCCCACCATCTCATCTTGTCTAATGACATCGATAACAGCAGCAATAGCAGCAGCAATAGCAGCAACAGTAGTAGGAATAACAACAATAACAAAAATGTATCACTAGCTAAAATCATGAATTTTAACATTGTTAATTAAATTGGACACGTGTACTGGTATATCACGGAAATAGGCTCCTCAGTGAAGTAAAGTCGACCTTTGACATGACGAATAGGCTAACAACTGATTATATATCATGATATATGAGAGCAACAATTCCTAACAGAAAATATGACAACTCTGAACCACTCCGGTTTTGGCATCTATCTCACTAATATTTATATCATGAAGAGGCTGTTTTATCCGGCAGATGAGACAAGGAACGGTGTATCGGAAACACAAGGTAGTCCTTCCTGACTTGTGCATTCCTGACTGTTGTGCGCTATCTAAGATGCACTCGGGCTGGGCCGTAAGTCTATACATGCAAAGTGACTGGTTGTGGTTCATCTGATACCAATGTAATACAAAACATGTTACATCTATTCGTATTATATTGCATCCTTCTTTATATTTCCTTATCCACCAAGCCAACAATTTTAACAATTACCGAATTAGACATTCCACACTTTATGTAATGCTAGTGGACATTTTCGGATATGAACATATAAGCCGTGCTTTTGCGAATGTCGAGAAGTAGCGTCCATGGATGCTTTGCTAGATTAAAGTCCTGCTTCCATTCATCCGCAGCAAGATGACAGCGTAGGTGGCTGTGTAAAGCGAACAACACGGTTTATTGTGTGACATTCGGTTGTAGTGCTAACTCTGCTCAAGATTCAGAAATATAAAAAAATTCCAGGTTCCCACGAATCCAGTTTTATTGAAACAATTGCTCACTAACATCAAGTAACTTCAAACCGACAATACACATCCGGCTTTGATCCGCGCATTTTGAAGAAAAAAAATTTGCTTCGTTCTCGATCCGCAGGCGATAGCAACCCTTGGCTATGGTGAACAAATATCGTTAAAAAGAAATGTAGTCCCAACAACAACCGGCAGGAAAAGCGGCATTGACGTCTTAAATCAGCCAAAGACGGGCGTCTGCACAGGCAGGATCGACACCAAATGTGGCTGGGTCGAAGGCACGCTTCACTGCCGCGTCCGCTCCGGCCGCCTCGGTTAGAGTGAGTACACGCAAGGCGATCATTTTTACAAGGTGTTTCTTACGCTTATTGCTATGCTGTATTGTAGGTCAGGTAGGCCTAATAGGCCTAGGTGTTCTCGTGTGTGCCAGTGTCATACACCAGTATACTATTCTATTTATTGTCACAATCACCCAATGCTTTCCATCTTATCGTCGAACCCTTCCTACTTATCTGGTATTCAAAACATTGTAATTAAGCAGAATTTGGCGATTTAGAAGCGTTGTTTCTATTAATACTTGGTAATCGAATTGTAAATTTCACGTATATATTGTTTAATATCGGTACCTGCATATTTAACATTTTATACACAAATGTGGTGCCTACAATATATTACGCAAGACAATGCAACGATTTAAAACAAACATCCATTTAAAGCAACATCGTCAGTTCGTGGCTTTTTATTTTCATTGTTATACGGTATAAATTATACCTATTATAGCGTAAAGACAGTCAAAATATGTTTTCATGTACCATTTATGGGTTGAAAATAGACGCAGTAAGGGCGCTTAACTATGTGTACACATCGACAACGAGGCGTTTTCGAAACCGTTGTAGGCGTGGTTAAAACCCCAGAAGGAAATGCATGATCACGCGATGCAGTATCACATGAACACAAGTTGACGCAACTAACACCACACCCAGCCAGGTGCACGGCTCCCAGTTGGTAAAGGTCAAAGCGTGGGTGTCACTCGCGGCGATTTGAGTGACAGCGTCGGGATTCTTATAAACATTTGACGTTTAACATTACGAAGTCAGTTCTGTTTCGATAAAATATTTATTGGCAGTCAGGACACTACAATAGTTATAACTTATACTGATTAACATGATTTTGCAGTAAAAATAAAAAGCTACGAACTGATCGTGTCGATTTAAGGATCAGGTGTGGCAAACAGCGAAGGTGTGTGTGGGTGTGGCTAACAGCCGAGAGCGTGTGTAAGAGTCATACGACGTTACGTTTATAAAAAAAAACGTTAGTTTAATGTTATAAGTATTCGAGACAATAATATATCTTATACAATTGCTTATTATACATATATATTTGTATACATATATTGGTGTATTATGTGTTGATTGTAGCTTTAGTTAAATGACTAATACCCCAGGCGATGTTGGAACGCTGTTAAAGCCCCGCAGAAGGACGCAAGTGAAGAGCTAGCCAGGGAGACAGCGATATCGACGCGGCAGGCATGCGAAATCTCAGGCAGCGCGGGTGAATAGGCGAAAACGCCGAGCGGCGACACGCCAGATGATTGTAATGTACACTTAATGAACTTCGTGCGTTGTACTGTGTACTAAGCCGTTTGCGTCATACCGTTCGTTGAACTTTATATGTCAGACGAAAGAATGTCGGGTTATGGCCCGATAGACGCGTGAAAGGAGTTGCCGAAAGACCATTAGCGAGCATTTGTGCTAAATTTTTCTGGTATATTATTTGTTTGCATGACATGTATACACTTTTTTATTTGCGACAATATATTTTGTCATCTGCTATACTTTATAAACAAAATAAAATCTGCATTGCAATTATATACTTTCTATGTGCTTATCGTAAGTCATATTTTATATTTAACACATTGTCAAGTCATTATTAATGCTATGTTGCCCTTACATTAATAACTGTCACTGACACTGCCATACATTGATACAACTGTTTACAAGAGGCATCACCATAGTCGATAGATAAAATAAACTTTCAAAACGACCCCCATTGTGAAACGTCTAATTTAAAATAATTATACTCTGTACGACACCATGTCCTCCAACGTTTCTCTTGATATAATTACAGATGTGTATTTACAGCAGTCATTGTTTAGTTAATAAAATTATCGTTGTCGAGTCACGATAAAAACAAGCTCAGCAATGCCCGAAGGCGAAGAATTAGTCTTTTTAGAGTGTCAAGTCAAGGCCTATTGTCAAGCCTCAGGTCCAAATATGTTTTTGTTGTGCACTTGCTGTGACGCAATTTTTCAGTATGATGTATTAATTCCTGTTACACAAATTATGTCAGGTGTTTGAAAAAAAGACTATTAGCACGGTTGTTTGCATCAAGAATTTTGGAAAATAGGAAGCCGGAATCAAAAGATCGCATCGTTGTATCTACGCCACATGTATACAACCCTTCGATAACTTAAATAGTATGGCATAAATAGTAACACAATAAGTTGCGATGCCCATTGATGACAAATTCACACGGTTTAATTATGTGCCTTAAAGTTTTAACCACCTGTTCGTCTTGTCGTATAGCCAGCTTGTGATACAGCCAGTTCTTGCGAGACATCCAGAGAACTCAGGCCTCTTACTTAACATGGGATAATGGCGGCACAACAATATTTTGACTAATAAAAAATGTACAATACATTTCGAAGAAGGGCTTCCCCAGATTATGACGTCATATTGCACAATGTCCATTCATAATTATAACAATTGATCACCGCATCAAACCATACACTTTAACATGAAACAGGACATTGTTGCTAGTGTATATCGGAAATACTCTCCTCCATGTAGCGGATGCGACCTTTTACGTTACGAAAAGGCTAACAATTGGTTCATTTTATATGAGAGCAATGGTTTATGATAGAGAATATTATAATTCTGAACCACTTAAGTTGCCCCTATATAACCAATATCGATATCAAGAAGTGGCTGTTTTACCGGGGGCGGGGGTTGTAATCACAATGTGTTCCCTGAGGCGTTGTGCCATCCCGACTGTTGTACGACGCCTACTTGCAGACTGGTGGACAGGGCCAAACGTCTCTGCACCCAACGTGACTGGCTGTGCTTCTACGTCTGTCAACAGCGACCAACAATGACAACTGATTTGGATAGTCTTCAAAATTGTGCATGCATCTTGTAAATAACTGAACAACAAAATGCAAACATGTTGCACTCTTTTATAATGTTAGCTACACTATTAGCACAAGTCCATGAAATACTCACGTTGCCGGCAGGTTGTTAAACTCAGCCTTCATTACATTACTGATTACCATAAGTTCATGAAACGCGCAAAAATGTTTTATAATGCAACTATTTTCAAGTATACGTCTCAATTCAAATCCATTGGGTTTCCAGTATGGTTTTAATGCTATCATTTAATGTCGCGTGCGCATTTTAATGCGCATGAATGCGAATTCATAGACGGACCTTATCCTGAACTTTCTGTTTACTTCAAACATGTACGCATAAAAACTCCTGCTGTCATGTTTTATATTAAACACTAATTTTTGTTCATAGCTTCTCTTTGAATTTCCAATTTCAGCTATAGCTTGGTTAAGTGCTTCTTTATAAATGATATAGTCTTCTTCACTTCCAGCATGTCTATAAGCCTTCCATATCATTTGCTTGTACTTGATTTTTCTAATGGCTTCTTTTGATAAATGTGATTTATTTACCGTTTCCCCTGTTTTTCAAGAGGAAACATTTATCAACGATGCAATCAATTTCACTCTTTAAGATTTTCAAGCATTCTGTTGGTGTCTTATTCTTCAGTTTGTTATTCCAGTCTATCTGCTAAATAATCCCTCATGTCCTGATATCTTCCTTTGTAAAAAATTTCGTGTACCTATTTTTCGCTTCCGTGCTCCTTTTACTTTGATGATAAAATGTATTTGGTTGTGATCGCTATACCCCAGTGGCTCACATATATTGACATTATCAACGAATTCCTTCTGTGAGCTCAAAAGCATATCTAACATGTTCTCGCCCCGGTTGGTTCTAACACATGTTAAGCAAGGAAACTGTTTTGTACTAAATTAAAAAACTTTTTGATCCTCACTCCCAGTACTTTGTAGCGATTTCCATGTATATGTCCATGGTTAATTTCCCCCATAATAATACAATCCGGTTTCATATCTTCGTTTATAGCGTTGTATACTTTCTCATTCTCTTCTATGCTTATGTTTGGACTTCGATAAACTAACCCAATAGTTAATGTTGCGTTTTCTGTAACTACGTTACACCAGACAGCTACTTCACATTATGCTTCTTTTTCTTATTTTATTTCATAAGCCTGGATGGATTTTTTTAATAAATAAAATAAGTCCACCTCCCCTTCTTCCTATTCTATCTTTCCTAAACATTACATAACCTGTCATTCCTAATTCGGCGTCTGATATATCGCCCCAAGATTCAGTTATACTTATTATGTGAGGTTCGTCTAACATCATGTTTAATTGATTTATTTTGTTTACTATGCTCCTTGCATTTAAACAAACACATGTATAACCAAATTCAGAAGTTTTCCAGACTGTTCTTTGCTGATTTCTTTGTGCTGTCTTTATGTGTGTTATCTTTATTGAATATATTGTTCCTGACACCAAGAATCTGAGGCAAAACACGTGACACTAGTACGTGAACAAGGCCCGTTGCTGAAGGGTCGAAACGTCGTACTCATTTTCGGCAATAACGCTCCAAAGTAAGTTCAATTATACTACATTATGTCATCTTTCTTTATGCCTCCATTATTTGGCTTCTCTGTGAGGCCCCTCTGAATCTAGTTTAAATAGTTGCAACCTGTTCCACTGTCCATGCAAGTTCTCAGAGAACACTTAGGGAAACGCCCTTTCCGCTAAGATGGAGGCCATCTCTCATGTGCATGTCTTCTTTCCCAACAAAGTATCCCCACAAATCTACTAATCTAACTCCTTCTTCACAGATTTGCTCTACTAGAGCGTCGATTGCCATCCTCTTGCAGTTTCTATATGTTGCTTCCCTTCCTCCCATTATTGGCAAGATTCCTGAGAGAATAATCTGTTCAACTCTTGTCTTCTTCATTTTCCCTACCAACTGTCTGTATCTCTGTACTATACTAGTCGTCCCCTCCCTGTCTGCATTGTTCGTCCCTATATGTAAACAACTCTTCGATAACATTTAAATGACACGGATTTTTGACCTGTCAAATAGTATGGCATAACTACTAACAAAATAAGTTGCGACGCCCATTGATGATGGATGCACACACACTTTAATTATGTGCCTTAAAGTTTTAACCATTGTTCGTCTTGTCATATAGCCAGTTTGTGATACAAATAGTTCTTAAGAGACACCCACAAAATTCAGACCTCTTATCATGGGATAATGGCGGCACAACAACATTTTGACGAGTACAAAATGTACAATGCATTGCGCCAGAAGGGCTGCCCCAGACAATTACGTCATAGTGCACAATGGCCATTTATAACTATAACAGCTGATCACCACATCAAAACATGCATTTTAACATGAAACAAAACACTGTTGCTAGTGTATATCGGAAATACTCTCCTCCATGTAGCGAATGAGACCTTTTACGTTACGAAAAGGCTAACAGTTGGTTCATTTTATATCAGAGCTATAGTTTATGATAGAGAATATTACAATTCTGAACCATATAAGGTGCCCCTATCTCACCAATATCGATATCAAGAAGTGGCTGTTTTACCGGGGGCGGGGGTTGTAATCACAATATGTTCCCTGAGGCGTTGTGCCATCCCGACTGTTGTACGACGCCTACTTGCAGACTGGTGGACAGGGCCAAACGTCTCTGCACCCAACGTGACTGGCTGTGCTTCTACGTCTGTCAACAGCGACCAACAATGACAACTGATTTGGATAGTCTTCAAAATTGTGCATACATCTTGTAAATAACTGAACGACAAAATGCAAACATGTTGCACTCTTTTATAATTTTAGCTACACTATTAGCACAAGTCCATGAAATACTCACGTTGCCGGCAGGTTGTTAAACTCAGCCTTCCTTACATTACTGATTACCATAAGTTCATGAAACGCGCAAAAATGTTTTATAATGCAACTATTTTCAAGTATACGTCTCAATTCAAATCCATTGGGTTTCCAGTATGGTTTTAATGATATCATTTAATGTCGCGTTCGCAATTTTAATGCGCATAAATGCGAATTCATAGACGGATCTTATCCTGAACTTTCTGTTTACTTCAAACATGTACGCATAAAAACTCTTGCTGCCATGTTTTATATTAAACACTAATTTTTGTTCATAGCTTCTCTTTGAATTTCCAATTTCAGCTATAGCTTGGTTAAGTGCTTCTTTATAAATGATATAGTCTTCTTCACTTCCAGCATGTCTATAAGCCTTCCACATCATTTGCTTGTACTTGATTTTTCTAATGGCTTCTTTTCATAAATGTGATTTATTTACCGTTTCCCCTGTTTTTCAAGAGGAAACATTTATCAACGATGCAATCAATTTCACTCTTTAAGATTTTCAAGCATTCTGTTGGTGTCTTATTCTTCAGTTTGTTATTCCAGTCTATCTGCTAAATAATCCCTCATGTCCTGATATCTTCCTTTGTAAAAATGTTTCGTGTACCTATTTTTCGCTTCCGTGCTCCTTTTACATTGATGATAAAATGTATTTGGTTGTGATCGCTATACCCCAGTGGCTCATATATCTTGACATTATCAACAAATTCCTTCTGTGAGCTCAAAAGCATATCTAACATGTTCTCGCCCCGGTTGGTTCTAACACATGTTAAGCAAGGAAACTGTTTTGTACTAAATTAAAAAACTTTTTGATCCTCACTCCCAGTACTTTGTAGCGATTTCCATGTATATGTCCATGGTTAATTTCCCCCATAATAATACAATCCGGTTTCATCTCTTCGTTTATAGCGTTGTATACTTTCTCATTCTCTTCTATGCTTATGTTTGGACTTCGATAAACTAACCCAATAGTTAATGTTGCGTTTTCTGTAACTACGTTACACCAGACAGCTACTTCACATTATGCTTCTTTTTCTTATTTTATTTCATAAGCCTGGATGGATTTTTTTAATAAATAAAATAAGTCCACCTCCCCTTCTTCCTATTCTATCTTTCCTAAACATTACATAACCTGTCATTCCTAATTCGGCGTCTGATATATCGGCCCAAGATTCAGTTATACTTATTATGTGAGGTTCGTCTAACATCATGTTTAATTGATTTATTCTGTTTACTATGCTCCTTGCATTTAAACAAACACATGTATAACCAAATTCAGAAGTTTTCCAGACTGTCTTTGCTGATTTCTTTGTGCTGTCTTTACGTGTGTTATCTTTATTGAATATATTGTTCCTGACACCAAGAATCTGAGGCAAAACACGTGACACTAGTACGTGAACAAGGCCCGTTGCTGACGTGTCGAAACGTCGTACTCATTTTCGGCAATAACGCTCCAAAGTAAGTTCAATTATACTACATTATATCATCTTTCTTTATGCCTCCATTATTTGGCTTCTCTGTGAGGCCCCTCTGAATCTAGTTTAAATAGTTGCAACCTGTTCCACTGTCCATGCAAGTTCTCAGAGAACACTTAGGGAAACGCCCTTTCCGCTAAGATGGAGGCCATCTCTCATGTGCATGTCTTCTTTCCCAACAAAGTATCCCCACAAATCTACTAATCTAACTCCTTCTTCACAGATTTGCTCTACTAGAGCGTCGATTGCCATCCTCTTGCAGTTTCTATATGTTGCTTCCCTTCCTCCCATTATTGGCAAGATTCCTGAGAGAATAATCTGTTCAACTCTTGTCTTCTTCATTTTCCCTACCAACTGTCTGTATCTCTGTACTATACTAGTCGTCCCCTCCCTGTCTGCATTGTTCGTCCCTATATGTAAACAACTCTTCGATAACATTTAAATGACACGGATTTTTGACCTGTCAAATAGTATGGCATAACTACTAACAAAATAAGTTGCGACGCCCATTGATGTTGGATGCACACACACTTTAATTATGTGGCTTAAAGTTTTAACCATTGTTCGTCTTGTCATATAGCCAGTTTGTGATACAAATAGTTCTTAAGAGACACCCACAAAATTCAGACCTCTTATCATGGGATAATGGCGGCACAACAACATTTTGACGAGTACAAAATGTACAATGCATTGCGCCAGAAGGGCTGCCCCAGACAATTACGTCATAGTGCACAATGGCCATTTATAACTATAACAGCTGATCACCACATCAAAACATGCATTTTAACATGAAACAAAACACTGTTGCTAGTGTATATCGGAAATACTCTCCTCCATGTAGCGAATGAGACCTTTTACGTTACGAAAAGGCTAACAGTTGGTTCATTTTATATGAGAGCTATGGTTTATGATAGAGAATATTACAATTCTGAACCATATAAGGTGCCCCTATCTCACCAATATCGATATCAAGAAGTGGCTGTTTTACCGGGGGCGGGGGTTGTAATCACAATGTGTTCCCTGCGGCGTTGTGCCATCCCGACTGTTGTACGACGCCTACTTGCAGACTGGTGGACAGGGCCAAACGTCTCTGCACCCAACGTGACTGGCTGTGCTTCTACGTCTGTCAACAGCGACCAACAATGACAACTGATTTGGATAGTCTTCAAAATTGTGCATACATCTTGTAAATAACTGAACGACAAAATGCAAACATGTTGCACTCTTTTATAATTTTAGCTACACTATTAGCACAAGTCCATGAAATACTCACGTTGCCGGCAGGTTGTTACTTACATTACTGATTACCATAAGTTCATGAAACGCGCAAACATGTTTTATAATGCAACTATTTTCAAGTATACGTCTCAATTCAAATCCATTGGGTTTCCAGATTGGTTTTAATTCTATCATTTAATGTCGCGTGCGCATTTTAATGCGCATGAATGTGAATTCATAGTCATCATTTCTCATGAGATAAATCACTGACTGCAGTAACAATAATTATATAAACACTCAGACAACGACACGTTCCCGTATGTCGTTTGTAGACGAAGCCAATTGTGAGGATTAAAGAAGTGATTTCATTTTGCTTACCTCATGTTCACGCATGTTCACGTATAGCCATTTAACGATTACAAAGTTAAGCAATCATGTTTATTTGTATGCATCACCGTAAACAATGAATTCACTTACATCGTCATAGGATCATAAAATTGGCCATTAAAATTGGCACATTAAAACAATTGTTGAATGCTCACCTTTACACCGCGGAATGTTACATCGTTCGAAACGCTTACGCTTATCTGTTGTATAGCACCAAGGCCATCTTTCTCGGCACCCCTGGGCTACACCCTTGCCAACTATGTTACGGCAGTAGTTGCCTGGACCACCATCGTGACAGTTGTGTCTGTGTGGCTGGGGAAGGCAAACATAAAAATGCACTGGCTCCGGAGCGAAATACACTGATTAAGTAATATGTGAGTAAGCTATCTGTAATATATATATATATATATATATATATATATATATATATATATATATATAAGGGTAAATGCTGCATAGGGAGACCAGTGCATATACGACCGCCTACAGGATACCGGCCGTATATTTTTATGTAACTGATTTTCCAATTATGTCTAATTGGAACATTGTCTGTAATACAAATACACACCACATACTACAATATTGTTATGATATTGTAATAAATAACATATATACACAAACTTCGGTCTCCTTAAAACCTACATGCTTAGATGCCGCGTACGGAGACTGGTATGTAATCGGATTTAGTTATTAGTTATACTTATTTGCAGTAGTATATATTTAACGCCGACCTGGTATATCCAAAACCCAATACAACGATAACGATAACAACGTAAATATATATATATATATATATATAATATATATATATATATATATATATATGCAGCTTTACAAATTGACAGCGCCGCATTTAACAAATGTACAACGTATGGCTAGGAGATCCGTCAAATATTTGTTTTATTAATGTGTGTATATATTTATTAAAATTAATACATATCAAACACGCATATAGTACACTGAACGCGGAACGCTAACCGTTCAATCAATATATAGCAAAACTTTTAAACTATAAGCACTTCTCTGCCGGGGTCCCGTACGCGGCGTCTTGTGCACATAAATATATCCAAGTGTCTGCAATAAATGTGCTCAAAACCAATCAAAATATAAAATAAAGTTTATAATAATTGCATAAGTTAATTCCTTTATATCTAACCTATCTCCACTAACAAGGATAATCATTAAATAAAATGCATTAGTTATGTAATCACACCTTTAAGGAGACTGTCTCCGGTCTCCTTAAAGCAGCGGTCTCCCATACGCGGTGCTATATGCATAACTGGTCTCCCGTACGCAGCGTTTAACTATATATATATATATATATATATATATATATATATATATATATATATATATATATATATATATATATATATATATATATATATATATATATATATATATATATATATATATTATTTGAAAGCTTATTAAATATTGAATTGGAAAACCAATGGATGCTTTTTAATCGCATCTTGAATTTTGAACATGGCAGACACCGAGTATCTACATTGTTTTGATATATCAGCTGCATGTTCAATATGTAGAATCCAGCGAAAAACATATCAAATCATTCAATACTGTCGTAAATACAAACAGCCTTGATTCCTTTAAGAGCAATATCCAGACTTTGCATTGTTCCACTCTTTAGATATAATTAGTTCTTTTGCACGCATTACTGTTTACATGTTTGCATGCACTAATTACTGTTCTGATACATTGTTTTCCACCCTAAAAGAAAACAAATATTTCTGATTGTTCCTGTTGGCTCGCTTGTATCCTCAGCATGTTGACGCTAGGCGGTAAACCGGAAGAAGAAGAAGATCCAAAAGGTATGATTTCACAACCTGGCCAATGATTATAATTCAGTCATAGCATGTATATATCCCATACACTAGTAACATCATTATGTTATGGCGACCACCATTGATCCTCCTGGGTTCCTTGCTCCTGAATATGTAGGTTTACCCGCCTAAATCAAAGTGTAGGGTGGATTACCAGCAGATTGCTAAAAGTTATGCCGCCCGAAAAAATGAATTCAGTTCTACATTATATTTTTTACGATCCAATCAGCAATAAGTATTATTAGTTCAGTTGTCTTTGTGGTGTAAATGTAAACCCTCAACCTCCGCAAATAAATTAATTTATATTGTAGTCTGCTTATGCAATAAAGAGTATACTAACATTACTGCGCACTTTCCTTCCGTGATCTGTCACAACGCCATTAATACTATTGATCGTACCATTTTGGTACATCGTTTGTCTTTGTGGTATGGTGTAGCTGCTACAGCTCTTAATTTGGTTTACAAAGCGGTAGACACCAAAGCGCTGAGATGTGGTGTTTCTCATGTGTCTGTTTTGGAAACATTACTCTTTGTCACAGTATACAACTCGATTGAATTAAGTTGTTGTCTTCATTGGTGCACTGTCAGTTATGCAGGCACCACCCAACCCGCACAATAACCAACTCAATGCCTTTGCCACTAATATTTCTAAACGCAAAGGTCCAAATAATTTTTCAGTATGATTTATTAATTCCTGTTACACAGATTATGTCAATTGTTTGTAAACAGACTGTTAGAACGGTTGTCTGCATCACGCATTTTGGAAAGTAGACATGCGGAATCAGACGATCGTATGCTTTCTCCCCAATTTAAAAATTTAAAATTTAAAATTAATTTAATTTTATATTAAAGTTTTAAATAATATATATATATATATATATATATATATATATATATATATCTAAGTGTATCCTGCCCTTCTTAGGTCTATGTCGATTTTATTTTTAAATATGCTAACACTACTAGCATCTCCACAATCATCTGATAATATATTCCTTTCATTTATTGTTCTTTGAGAAAAAGAGCATCTTCTAATATCTAGTCTACACTAATTTTTGCTAATGTAATTCCATGTCCTCTTGTTCTTCTCCATTCCTTAACCTAGAAAAACATCTTTTTGTCACTATTTTCATACCCATTCAATATTTTAAACACTATCTGATCTCCTCGCAATCTCGTGGTTTCTAGTGTTGTTAAACCACATTCTTATAGACGCGTTTCATAACTAATATTACTGAGTTTTTGTATCATTTTGGTTGCTCTCTTTTGTACTCTTTCTAGCATATCAATATCCTTCTTGCGATATGGTCTCCATGCTTGTATAAAATATTCTAAATGAGGCCTAACTATTGTTTTGTATAGCGATTGTACAGCGATGTTATTAGTTCTTTCAAAATTTCGTCCAGTGGCATTGCAAATCCAAGATGGCCGCCATCGCTGCCCGATATAATGAAAATAGTTGTGCTAGAGATGTAATGTTGGGCTCTATACCTAGATTGTTAGGTACACGGAATCGAATGGAAGGGTTATTGATGTGATTCAACAACTGTGTCACCCTTAATGGGCAAAAAAAGGCAACGGTTTCGTATCATACACTTAATAGAGTTTCTACAAAACAATTTCCACATATATTCAATTTTTTAACGTCAGCGGTTTACTCAGAATGTGACCTTAAAGTCTAAAAATCTAACGAAATCCATGATGTCCTAGACACCACCATCTTAACCGGTGACGTATTCGTTTGGCTTGGCCTGGCCAATAAGCGCGCGGCATTCTAGGTCTCTGTGGGGCCCGGTCAGCTTCCTGCGACGTCAGTACGCTTGCCTACGGCACAACAACATCGAGTCTTCGTTTAGTTGGGGGAAGGTAGCAGCTGCTTAGACCTAAATCTGTGGTCAACAAGTAATTATGAAGTAGACATATATCACCAGTTGAGGGAACAAATCCAACAAAAGTCGCCGACCGTCTCTTTTTAAAACCCCGGGGCAGGGCTGACAATATTTAGCCATGGATGGACCTAAAAGCAAAACCCGTCGAAGCAACGCATATATCAAGCGGGCCCGAGCATCAATGATCAGATCGCAAGAAGGTTAGTATGATGTACTATTTTTTCTGTGTATTTAATTGTGTTTTTTGCAGCCCAAGCACAGTACTTTTTTGTGCTGTTAAAAGTAGTGTTGACCGCCGTAGACCGGCTATCGATTGATGATGCCTCGGTCATCGATGTGTTGACGATGCCGATGTCCATCGATGACAGCTAATCTGTTTCTATGGTATCACGTCCACATATGTAAAGACCAAGATATACTTGAACCAAGCTAGGACAATAGCAAAATTTATATCATCGCAGAATTTAGTACAATGCAGAATAAATAATTTAGCCTTTAGAAGAAACTTGAATAACTGAACTTGAACACGACACGTCTCATGGATGATAATATGTCATCGGCGGAGGGACCGTGGTTTTGGATTGTCGTTGGCACTTCTTCGAAAATTTCGCCCCTCATAGTGACATAGACATTTTTTTCCCATCGATGTAAATGTAGGCTATGTCAGAGTAAGGTGACATTGATTAAACAGCTAGAAAAACTTATGATCAGTTCAGATATTGCTAAGAAACAAGAAATTTTATGATGCTGAAAACTAGAAATTCAGTCAGTATTTATTTAAACATTAAGTTTTTACAAATTTTTTAGTTGCATTTTTCTGTTAGTTTCCAATTATGAGATACACATCTGACTATATTTATCATAATTTTATCAAGTTTCTGCATGCACTTTGACACCATGGACACTTTCAAAATTAGTTTCAGTATTTTTGACTGTTTAATGGCTGGTGGAATTCAATGATTGTTTGAAATCCATGGACAGTTGCTGCATGCATGTTTTAAACTAAATCTTCATTTAAACTACTCATTTTATCTGCAACAAGTTGTGTTTATTTTGATGTTTTATTAGCTTTTTAGATGTGACGTCGGTATCCACTGGTTAAAGATCTATTGGGATCTGTAAGTGATAACTGAAAAAAGATAAGTTTTATTCTAGATAATTATATAGTGAAAATTCATACACTTGATTGATATTGTCTGCTGCATTCTCACAATATGGCTGTGTTTCTCAATTTCTGGTAATCTCATATGAATAACCAGAGGAAATGCCAATGCAATGAATTATTTCACATTCCTTTGTTGTTGGTTACAGAAAACAGTGATTGTGGCATCCACACGCATGTGCACACGCTGCAATTGTTGAGGAAGAAGATACGACAATGTTCTGGAGAAAGTTCAGCAGCATTCAATGCCCTGCCTGAAGTCAGTCATCACAGCACGGCACTTTCTGGGAGCCTTTCCCCCAGCTCACTAAATTCTGTCATACTGGCCAGTGGATGTGTATCAGAGTTACCTGCCCCAAGAGACAGCACTTCTATGAAGGTATGACAGCAGTCGTAGCTACAAGGGGACTTTTGCGATAAGAGGACTTTTGCAATAAGTTGCATTTGAATCCTTGCTTATACAGTTCTCTTACATTGCACCAAGCTGTTAAATTAGCAAAAGTAATTCAGTATTGCTTCATATTTCTAAGATAATACAGGTATGGCATTTGAATGAACTCCTAGTAACTGTGTCATGGGGGACAAAACACAGCTGTAAACACTTATGAATACAGCTACTTGTGTAATTAATAACTTCTCGGTTTTTGATAAAATAAAATAAAATAACACGTCATTATCACTGAATGTATTAAAATATAATAAAAAATACATAAAAATCAGTCACTTATATACATGATACAAATGAAACATTAAGATTAGAACAAAAGTGATAATTGGGAGGGGAATGTGTAGTGGAATTCCTGGTCAATGTGTTGTTATTTAACTGATGGTTACTAATTTGGCTAATGTTTGGTTACTAAAACAAGACTTCTTACATGATTATCAAATGAAATTACAAAAAAATTATTACATGTTTATAATCATGTAGAAAAAATTTCAAAGTTGTCTAAATACTAATCAGTTAATGCAAGCACTATATTAATTGTAGGAATGAAATCACGATTGGTGTTATCTGCTGTTGCGGGGAATTATCGGCCACGTCTTGTCCCATGCATCCCTGTTAACAAGATGTCATCTTCGAGAAACAATGATTAAACTGGAGTTTTGGGAACAGAACACAAGTCCGACATAACCGTCTACCCATGCTGATGAGCCACATAATCCATGTGGTGATGGGAAAAATTACATGCCACTAATCACTGTACCAACAGGGGGTTTCTTGATCGGGCAAATGTGCCAAAACCGAGTAAGGAAGATTGCGGGCTGATGGCTCAATCGTTTGTAATTAGTCAAGTCTTTGAGAGCAAAGGATATCCCTCGTGCTGCTCTTCAAGCGAAGACAGGAACTTTGTCCTGATTAGGTGGCTGATGCATGCTGGCAGTACTGATGAACACTGGCCCAACTTGTTTTGAACCCACCAGTAAACTGCCTAAGAAACCCCCCTGAGCAACCTGAAATAAACGTGTTCAAATATTTAATATACATATGACATTGTAAATAAGATGAAAATTAATCAATGATCCTTTTAATTTAAAATATATCATTAAAGACATGTGGTGCTTTTTAAGAAAAAAAATTGTTGGCAGTATTATAGCATATTGCATCTAATGTTGACAATATGCACTTTTAAATCGTTGTGTGGCATTAAAACCATTGAGGATCTATTTCTATAATTTGGAATAAAATGAATTAGGGTATTGCTAGTAAGCTCAGGAAATGTTTATTAATTTGATTGAACCATTCTGAAAGCTGTCAAACATAAACATCTTGTGTAAAACCTCTAATGACAATTCCAGTCCCTGCATTCACATATTTGGGTTGTCATCTCATAATGGATAACCAGAGAAAATATCAATTAGATTATTATTGTGAAAAGGCTAGGCACTATAATTTACTCTATGATCCATTCTATACTTTGGCCAGTATGGTTGCACTATGTTCACAAATATACGTGCCATTTTCACTACATAAAAATTATAATGGTTCCATGTATCTATAAGTAATGATAACTATTATTTTTTTATTTATAGTGCTACTTTGTTTGATGTTGTATTGTTGCTTCTTATTTGATGCATTAACGTTTATTGCAAATTTGCAACATAATTGTATAAAATGTATGCACAGTGTACTTACTTGTGTGTTGATGGATCTAGTTGCCAGTTATCTATCTGTATATGGTTCAGTGCAACCAATACATTCCGAAGCACCAGTTGCTCGAAGCAGAGAATTTCAAATCCGACTTTTCATAATACACAGCAGTCCACCTGTAATAAAAAATCGAACATTAAGAAATGTTTTATATGAATCATTGCAAACATGGATTATTATTCTGAATGAACATAATTTCACAAAGCATGAATTCTGACACATTCCCTGTATTCTCTCGTCACTAATATTCGGGTTTTTTAAACAAACTCATTATCTATGTTTATATATGAATCCATAAGACACATGCAAAATGATGAGAAGATAACCCTGTAGAAGATAATGTTCAAATAAAATAATCGTAACTGCCTGCCATTGCTGTGTAGGCGGTGCATTTAGATCATGATATATGAATCAATATAGCTGCTATTATTACAAATGTGATGGGGGATGCAAAAAAACAGCAAGGTATTGACTATTCATTTGTATGGATTTTTTTCCACAATAGACACACCTGCACAATTGTGGGACCTGATTCATTAAATTTCATTGGAGCTATTCAATTCAATTTATGTTAAATGATAAACCCCACCAAGTCTTAACAAATGTGTTATTACCATAAAACGTAGTAAGTGACACATACTTAGTTTAATAGTTGAATGCGGCAAGCCTGAGCCTGAGGTCACTGAGGTGACCCGGCTGGCCCAAGCTAAGCGATCATATTTCGCTTGTCATAATAATACGATCATTACGCAGTCCGGACCTCAGGATAATAATAATTAAGCAATAACAATAATAGACAACTTAATATTTACCTTCATCAATATGCTCCGCGCGTTGCCGAGTTGCAGCCATTTCATGACAGCAGACAAACTTGTCACCGCATCAACAAATTGGTTCGGCACCGCCACCAGTTGACACCGTCTCTGCTAGTTTTGTTTTTGTACGTTCAGCTTCCCGGGGTCTTTCTTTTCTGGTCACTCGCCTTAGTGTATCTTCCAATACGTGCCTTTGTCTTTGCGGCTGGAATCTATGTCCAGATATTTCTGCATCCGTTAAATGATCCGATTTAGATAATCCATAACAAACACGCCATTTTAATTTTTCTCTGCGCACAGCGCCTCCAGACGGATTTATGAATAACTAATCTGTGGAGAAGCCTCAGCTTACTGACGTCATTCTTCGTCGACAATGGCGTAGATCATAGTATTTCGATGGCTGGGTGTTCAAAAATATTTTTAGGTAAACGGCTGGCGTTAAAAAATTGAGTATATGTGGAAATTGTTACTTTATATTAACTCTATTAGGTGTACGCCACGAAACCGTTGCCTTTTTTTGCCCTTTAAAAATAACAAAGGCCACCAAAATACCCTATAAAATCATTGAACTCATGCTTTGACCATTAGAAGCAATATGCAATAAACTGTCGTAGTATATACCGGAATGTGAAATTTATTCAACTTGAACATCGTAATGAAAGCATTGCATCTATGATAATGATACTTTTGCTGCTGAAATACCGTCACCCAATTGCAAGACGTGTGTCCACTGCCTTGCTATGATCATGGCACAGGTCCGTCCACCTGGCATTAGCAGTCTGGAGAGGTGGCTCCCAAACGAAAAACCAGCAAACGTCAACCTATGCAAGATTGTTCAAATGCAAGATCGTTCAAAGCCGGTTAAGTATGATGTGCAGCAAGAGACGTACAATGGATCCAAGAAGCTCCTGATGCCCCCAGAACAAGCTGTCCACTTTGGTGTGGCACTTTGTCAAAGGCCTTTTATACATTTAAGCAGATTATATCTACTGGTGATCACTCATCTGCCCACTTTGTGATATCTTCCAAAAAACATTACATATTTATTAAGCTTGACTTTCCTTTTAGAAACCCATGTTGAGATGACTTTATCAAGTTATTTGTAACAAGAAAATCAAACATGTGAACTTTAATTAGTCTTTCTAATAGTTTGCAAATCACCGATGCTAAACTCACTGGTCTATAGTTCTCTGACTTGTTTCTCGAACCTTTTTAAAAATATTGATATGATGTTTGCTTCTTTCCATTCTAACGGATATATTCCCTCATCTAATGACAATTGTAACACTGTTGCGAGCGGAATGCTACAATTTCCAATAGTAACTTGGGAGGAATCCCATCCACTCCAGGGGATTTGTTATCCTTCATATCCCTTATTGTTACAATTATTTGTGTTACAATTAGTTGTCATAAATAATCTCACTCTCTCCCGTCGAACTTAATATGTGGTACTGGTAATGCACTATTGTCTTCGCTGCTAAAAAGCGAACTAAAGTACTCATTTAGATGTTTTGCCATTAAGAATCCCTCTGTTATTATGTTTCCATCACTAGCTTCTAGCGGACGGACCTTATCCTGAACTTTCTGTTTACTTCAAACATGTACGCATAAAAACTCTTGCTGTCATGTTTTATATTAAACACTAATTTTTGTTCATAGCTTCTCTTTGAATTTCCAATTTCAGCTGTAGCTTGGTTAAGTGCTTCTTTATAAATGATATAGTCTTCTTCACTTCCAGCATGTCTATAAGCCTTCCACATCATTTGCTTGTACTTGATTTTTCTAATGGCTTCTTTTGATAAATGTAATTTTTTTACCGTTTCCCCTGTTTTTCAAGAGGAAACATTTATCAACGATGCAATCAATTTCACTCTTTAAGATTGTCAAGCATTCTGTTGGTGTCTTATTCTTCAGTTTGTTATTCCAGTCTATCTGCTAAATAATCCCTCATGTCCTGATATCTTCCTTTGTAAAAATGTTTCGTGTACCTATTTTTCGCTTCCGTGCTCCTTTTACTTTGATGATAAAATGTATCTGGTTGTGATCGCTATACCCCAGTGGCTCACATATCTTGACATTATCAACGAATTCCTTCTGTGAGCTCAAAAGCATATGTAACATGTTCTCGCCCCGGTTGGTTCTAACACATGTTAAGCAAGGAAACTGTTTTGTACTAAATTAAAAAACTTTTTGATCCTCACTCCCAGTACTTTGTTGCGATTTCCATGTATATGTCTATGGTTAAATTCCCATATAATAATACAATCCGGTTTCCTCTCTTCGTTTATAGCGTTGTATACTTTCTCATTCTCTTCTATGCTTATGTTTGGACTTCGATAAACTAACCCAATAGTTAATGTTGCGTTTTCTGTAACTACGTTACACCAGACAGCTACTTCACATTATGCTTCTTTTTCTTATTTTATTTCATAAGCCTGGATGGATTTTTTAAATAAATAAAATAAGTCCACCTCCCCTTCTTCCTATTCTATCTTTCCTAAACATTACATAACCTGTCATTCCTAATTCGGCGTCTGATATATCGGCCCAAGATTCAGTTATACTTATTATGTGGGGTTCGTCTAACATCATGTTTAATTGATTTCTTTTGTTTACTATGCTCCTTGCATTTAAACAAACACATGTATAACCAAATTCAGAAGAGTTTTCCAGACTGTTCTTTGCTGATTTCTTTGTGCTGTCTTTATGTGTGTTATCTTTATTGAATATATTGTTCCTGACACCAAGAATCTGAGGCAAAACACGTGACACTAGTACGTGAACAAGGCCCGTTGCTGACGGGTCGAAACGTCGTACTCATTTTCGGCAATAACGCTCCAAAGTAAGTTCAATTATACTACATTATATCATCTTTCGTTATGCCTCCATTATTTGGCTTCTCTGTGAGGCCCCTCTGAATCTAGTTTAAATAGTTGCAACCTGTTCCACTGTCCATGCAAGTTCTCAGAGAACACTTAGGGAAACGCCCTTTCCGCTAAGATGGAGGCCATCTCTCATGTGCATGTCTTCTTTCCCAACAAAGTATCCCCACAAATCTACTAATCTAACTCCTTCTTCACAGATTTGCTCTACTAGAGCGTCGATTGCCATCCTCTTGCAGTTTCTATATGTTGCTTCCCTTCCTCCCATTATTGGCAAGATTCCTGAGAGAATAATCTGTTCAACTCTTGTCTTCTTCAGTTTCCCTACCAACTGTCTGTATCTCTGTACTATACTAGTCGTCCCCTCCCTGTCTGCATTGTTCGTCCCTATATGTAAACAACTCTTCGATAACATTTAAATGACACGGATTTTTGACCTGTCAAATAGTATGGCATAACTACTAACAAAATAAGTTCCGACGCCCATTGATGATGGATGCACACACACTTTAATTATGTGCCTTAAAGTTTTAACCATTGTTCTTCTTGTCATATAGCCAGTTTTTGATACAAATAGTTCTTAAGAGACACCCACAAAATTCAGACCTCTTATCGTGGGATAATGGCGGCACAACAACATTTTGACGAGTACAAAATGTACAATGCATTGCGCCAGAAGGGCTGCCCCAGACAATGACGTCATAGTGCACAATGGCCATTTATAACTATAACAGCTGATCACCACATCAAAACATGCATTTTAACATGAAACAAAACACTGTTGCTAGTGTATATCGGAAATACTCTCCTCCATGTAGCGAATGAGACCTTTTACGTTACGAAAAGGCTAACAGTTGGTTCATTTTATGTGAGAGCTATGGTTTATGATAGAGAATATTACAATTCTGAACCATATAAGGTGCCCCTATCTCACCAATATCGATATCAAGAAGTGGCTGTTTTACCGGGGGCGGGGGTTGTAATCACAATGTGTTCCCTGCGGCGTTGTGCCATCCCGACTGTTGTACGACGCCTACTTGCAGACTGGTGGACAGGGCCAAACGTCTCTGCACCCAACGTGACTGGCTGTGCTTCTACGTCTGTCAACAGCGACCAACAATGACAACTGATTTGGATAGTCTTCAAAATTGTGCATGCATCTTGTAAATAACTGAACGACAAAATGCAAACATGTTGCACTTTTATAATTTTAGCTACACTATTAGCACAAGTCCATGAAATACTCACGTTGCCGGCAGGTTGTTAAACTCAGCCTTGCTTACATAACTGATTACCATAAGTTCATGAAACGCGCAAACATGTTTTATAATGCAACTATTTTCAAGTATACGTCTCAAATCAAATCCATTGGGTTTCCAGTATGGTTTTAATTCTATCATTTAATGTCGCGTGCGCATTTTAATGCGCATGAATGCGAATTCATAGTCATCATTTCTCATGAGATAAATCACTGACTGCAGTAACAATAATTATGTAAACATTCAGACAACGACACGTTCCCGTATGTCGTTTGTAGACGACGCCAATTGTGAGGATTAAAGAAGTGATTTCATTTTGCTTACCTCATGTTCACGCATGTTCACGTATAGCCAATTAACGATTACTAAGTTAAGCAATCATGTTTATTTGTATGCATCACCGTAAACAATTAATTCACTTACATCGTCATGGGATCATAAAATTGGCCATTAAAATTGACACATTAAAACAATTGTTGAATGCTCACCTTTACACCGCGGAATGTCACATCGTTCGAAACGCTTACGCTTATCTGTTGTATAGCAAAAAGGCCATCTTTCTGGGCACCAAGAGGTTACACCCTTGCCTATCATGTTACGGCAGTAGTTGCCTGGACCACCATCGTGACAGCCGTGTCTGTGTGGCTGCGGAAGGCAAACATAAAAATGCACTGGCTCCGGAGCGAAATACACTGATTAAGTAATATGTGAGTAAGCTATTTGTAATAATATATATATATATATATATATATATATATATATATATATATATATATATATATATACATATATATATATAAGGCTAAATGCTGCATCGGGAAACCAGTGCATATACGACCGCCTACAGCAGACCGGCCGTATATTTTTATGTAACTGATTTTCCAATTATGTCTAATTGGAACATTGTCGGTAATACAAATACACACCACATACTACAATATTATTATGATATTGTAATAAATAACATATATACACAAACGTCGGTCTCCTTAAAACCAATATGGTTAGATGCCGCGTACTGGAGACCGGTGTGTCATCGGAATTTAGTTATTAGTTATACTTATTTGCAGTAGCATATATTTAACGATGACTTGGTATATCCAAAACCCCATACAACGATAACAATAACAATGTAAATATATATGCAGATAAACAAATGGACAGCGCCGCATTTAACAAATATACAACGTATGGCTAGGAGATCCGTCAAATATTTGTTTTATTAATGTGTGTATATATAAACAAATTATAAAATTAATACATATCAAATACGCATATAGTACACTGAACTCGGAACGCTAACCGTTCAATCAATATATAGCAAAACGTTTAAACTATAAGCACTTCTCTCCCGTACGCGGCGTCTTATGCACATAAATATATCCAAGTGTCTGCAATAAATGTGCTCTAACCCAATCAAAATATAAAATAAAGTTTATAATAATTGCACATGTTAATTCCTTTATATATATATATATATATATATATATATATATATATATATATATATACTCTCTCACTGACAAGGATAATCATTAAATAAAATGCATTAGTTATGCACTCACACATCAAACTTTTAAGGAGACCGGCTCCGATCTCCTTAAAACAGCGGTCTCCCGTACGCGGTGCTATATGCATAACTGGTCTCCCGTACGCGGCGTTTAACCTTATATATATATATATATATATATATATATATATATATATATATATATATATATATATATATATATATATATATTACATATATATATTACATATATATATATATTTATATATATATATATATATATATATATATATATATATATAATATAAATCCAGTTTTGGAAAGCTTATTAACCAATGGATGCTTTTTAATCGCATCTTGAATTTTGAACATGGCAGACACCGAGTATCTACATTGTTTTGATATATCAGCTGCATGTTCAATATGTAGAATCCAGCGAAAATATATCAAATCATTCAATACTGTCGTAAATACAAACAGCCTTGATTCTTTTAAGAGCAATATCCAGACTTTGCATTCTTCCACTCTAATACTATTGATCGTACCATTTTGGTAAATCGTTCGTCTTTGTGGTATGGTGTAGCTGCTACAGCTCTTAATTTGGTTTACAAAGCGGTAGACACCAAAGCGCTGAGATGTGGTGTTTCTCATGTGTCTGTTTTGGAAACATTACTCTTTGTCACAGTATACAACTCGATTGAATTAAGTTGTTGTCTTCATTGGTGCACTGTCAGTTATGCAGGCACCACCCAACCCGCAAAATAACGAACTCAATGCCTTCGCCACTAATATTTCTAAACCTCAGCACTCCAGTGGATACTGACACGAAAATCATCCGCCAAGGGAGGACAATTTAATGCACCATGCCGAAAGGTGTATGTATTATTAAGGCGAAATGTTGAAATACATTATTATTATTATTATAGCACAAATGCCGAAATATCATTACACAAATGGAAAACATGTCATGTCATTACTGGCTGTGTGTTCAAGATTTGCAGAATCGTTAAAAGAATTATTTGTGAACGTATTATAATATGTATGCTCACTGTGTTGAGCCTCCAATCTTGGCATGTGCGACCCGATACAGTTTTGCTTATCAGACCACGGTATTCGTAGCCGTGGGGGTCGCTGTCACTGATACAGTTCCGATCTGCAGTCACGAAACATTCATTGTGATATTTCCCATGTCTGTGTAATGCTAATGTAAATAATAATAATACAATAATTTATAACTGATCACCTATTCAAAACATTACTCAGCATACGATTGTACCACATGATTAAGTCAGTTGGTGAATTGGGACCCTTTAGCCGATCTCAAGAAAATGGACAAGACATTATAATGGATAGCATAATACGAGTAGGTATTCAGAAATGAAAGATCAAATTGCTCAATAACGCTATTTTCCAGGTCTTGAGCAAAGAACAAAAGTCAGATACCAAACGTATAGTCGAGATAGCATGTTTATGTATACTTAATATAACATGCTCAAACTACTGATTTAAAACGATTTAACAAGTTTCAACCTAGAGCATTAAGTCTAGATGGCAGGTATATAAGGAACCCCTTTGTATTATCAAAACTCCAACCTCTCTATCTAAGTGTATTGCTCCCTTTTGTACAACGCGCCCTATTTTTTCCAGTGGTGCCAGAGTATATCAAATTTGCAACTACCTTCGTTCCAGGGTTGCCACCTACTGATAGTCTTCTTAAACTTGAAAATGTGTGCCGCTCACATATAAAGGTCATTAATCTATGCAGCCATAATATCAACAAAGGCACCGTAATATAACCATCTTTAAGGGAATCGAGTACAATTTATGTGATAGGCGGCGCTACTATTTTTGTTATTTCATGCAGTGGAATGTAGTGTATATATTTGGCACATTAAAATGTGTGAACTTATTACTTACGCTAAACCAAAATGACTTTACATGGCTCCTATAAATGAAGTCAATTCACACACGCACGCACGCACGCACGCACGCACGCCCGCCCGCACGCACGCAAACACACACACACACACACACACACACAAACGCACGCATAAACACAACTCTTTCAGACATATGTCGATATATTTACACTATGGTATAAATATTGTAGAACCGCATGAGCTAAATGCTATTAAAATAGCCAAACACAAGTTATATGGGATGAAATCACAGCATCCTAAACAATGGCACTAACACATAGTCAACACCAAGTGCCTTTGATATCATGGAGTGCATTCAACCGTGATCAAGACAGTGTTACCTGTCACAACGTCCGGATGCATTTTCGCACATTTAGTTCGTTCCTGCAGAGCCACGAATAATCAACATTCGATCTATTCCAGAATTGATCCGCCAGGAAGTGAACGTTATCCTATCGTTGTCTACATGTCTTCATTTTTCTATCCTCTCTAGTGAGTATTTCTGAAGATGACCATACTACGGGTGACTTAAGAATCAAGATCTGTCTCGGTAAGAGAGAGTCAGTTGTTGTCGTCGTGTCACCGTAGGAAATACGGTATGTGTTTATGACGACCTCAGTTTCTATCATCAGCTTGGAATATGTTCGTCATCCACCCGAACGCCGTGATGCCGACAACACGTTACCAAAGGACTGGATGGTTACTGTCGGACCGGGCTCCCACAAACTGGGTACAACGATCTGAATGAATTTACACGACGATGCCACTTCGGTGTCTATTGGGGCAAGTGTATCTGGCTAGGCTACATCCTGCGACTGCGACCCAAATTGCAAACATACTCGTGGTGATCATAATTCACCAACTGCGTGGCGTGCTATACCTTGGGTAAGACAATTCGTTTAAATAAAAAAAACTCGAAGCTTGATGTCTGGAAGAAGGGGAGGGTCTGTCTGGTTAGCAAACTATCTAGTCAGGCCATTGGCAACGGTCGTGAAAAAAGCGTTAAAAGCATTGGCTAATTCCAACAAATCAGACAACCCCGCGTCTCCTACCATTACACTTACAGTCGTAATACTTGGTAGGCAATTGTTTATTAGCAATTTCTCTGTACTTATAGTACGTTTTTAGCTTGCCTTAAACAGGTTCAGGACTTGTTTCGTTGGACTTGGTAATTTTGATAAACACTAGGACATTTTCATCGTACGGCAACTCGTCTGAGGTTTTCTTATTATTACTTTGAGCTCATCACTCTGTAGTGGTCACGTACGTGGCTAGTGTTTTGTCAAGTTTGGTGGGTCGCAAATAGTGGGTGTGTTGCGCGGGTGGGGAATAATAAAACATAAATATATATATATATATATATATATATATATATATATATATATTATATTATTATATATATATATATATATATATATATATATATATATATATATATATATGACCTGAAATACATATAACTATTTTTTCTATGAATAAAATACATAATTTATTGTTGGTCTGGTGCTAATTCTAAAATAAACAAAGGCCTTTATATTATGCCATTTAAAATAGTTATGTTGGCAACATATATATTTGAAGAGGGGCCATGGTCCGCCCCAATCACTGAACATTTGGGGGATAGACTTTGGACCCAACACTGATTGCTTGATTCATAGATTGACACGATGCAGAGGTTACAGGGATGCCTATGTGGGACTTCCCAAACCCACCTTTTGGCAAAGAAATTTGTCATCACTCAAAATGGGATCAAGTTACACAAGTGCAGGAATCGGCTGGTTCCGCCGTAGGCAATATAAGTATCCACCAGGGCGACCAGGCTGCAATCCTAGGGGGACAGGGCAAACAAAAATTAATAATCTATAATGTGTTTGATGGCTAATGCCTATTAATATATCAACACAAGGGTGCAAAATGACAGAGCCCGGCATGATGAATATTTACTGGACTAAGAATAAGTTGCGGGCTGCGACCAACCAAGCAATTTATTATCGGAAGTTTATATCTGAACTCGTATAATTTGTAATAATTTTACTACAAGACCGATATAGAATTTATAAGAGAGGGGAGTGATCAGTCTCGCCTTTAAATTTGTTGTATGAACTGAAACAGTGTGAGGACATTTCCTATTCTGACCCCTCAGGCTGTAAAATGGGGGACGCTTCCCCTTCGTCCCCCACCGATCGACGCCCATGCTATGTAGAACTTCCCAATCCAACATTTTGGGAAAGAAATTTGTCATCACTCAAATGGGAATAAGTTACACAAAGTGCAGGAATCCGCCGCTTCTGTCGTAGGCGATAAGCATCAAGCAGGCGATGGGTGAAAGTACAACACAAATTTCATCATTTGCAATGTGCTTGATGGCTAGAGCCTATAAATAATATCAACACAAGGTGGCAAACTGATAGAGCCCGGCAGCGGCGCAGCCCGGCATGATGATTATTTACTAAAGTAAGATCAAGTTGCGCGGTATGGCCAGCCAAACAATATATCTAGTCGATTTTCTAATGGGTGGTCGGAACTTCATATCGTGAGTTTATTATCTAGCTAGTCCTGTGTAGCGGCTTTTGAGAGAGAGAAGTGGTGAGTCAGGCTATATGCATCGCAATGTTTCAGAGCTGAAAAGTGGGGGGACAATTCCTATGCTGTCCCCCACGTTGAAAAGTGGAGGGACGCGTCCCCCCCCCCCGTCCCCCACCGATCGACGCCCGTGCTTGCCGCTGCATATTATCCACATAAATTATGTTCTTCTCTGGACGGATCCCATACAATCGACGATGAATCCTGGTAAACGTTTGGTAACATATCGTTTTGATGGTCTCGGGGAATATGTTGATGTTGCCCTGGTGTTGTTGGATTTCTTTGTCACATTGTTGATGTGGTCGTTCCAAGACAGAGTTCTGTCTATTGTTACTCCAAGGCACTTGACGCCTTTAACCACCTGTAGTTGGTGTTCGTGGATGGAGTAATTGATAATAATTGTTTTACTTCTGTTGGTAACTCGTATCATTTCGAATTTGTTTGCGTTAAACTCCATCATCCAGTTTTGTTCTTATGTTTGCAGCCTGTCTATGTCGTCTTTCAATGTGTCTGCGTCATATGTTGTGATGATGTTGCAAAATAGGAGACAGTCGTCAGCAGAGTGGTACAATAGGGGAAACTTGATTTGGTAGATCGTTTATGTGGCAAAGGAAGAGGATGGGTGCAAGTGTAGATCCATGTGGGACGTCTGAGGTCACTGCGGCCGATGATGATTGTTTTGCCTTCCAGGATTACTTTCTGTATACGGCTGCCAAGGAAGTTTTTCACCAGTTCCAGCATTTTCCCTCGCATACCTTAATGATGGAGTTTAGTTGCCAGTTGGTGGTGGGGTACTTTGAGAAGTTCAGCAGCACAACGTCGATCTGGCCACCCTCACTGAGGCACTTCGCAAGATCCACGACAGCTTGAATGAGTTGAGTTTCACAGGACATACGTTCACGAAGCCCAAATTGATGGTCAAACAGGATATTGGGATGTGCCAAGTGGTTTATGAAGTTATTGTGTATGATGTCCGACATTCCAATACAGTACCAGCCCCACGGAGTTGATTCTGCATTACCATTGCTTCAATACTAGTTGTGTTGGCCTCCATGTGCAAACTGTCAATGATGCTTCCATTCTGGTGCCTCCTGCCCACACTGTAACATGATCTCCAGATCAGGAATCGGGCTGTTGAGTCACCTCAGGATATATGACTCACCACTGGAAGACGTCATCCTCGTTTCGAGGGACCGCTGGTGATGGTGTATGATGTGTTCAAATGTCTTGCAGGCGATGCTAGTGATAAAAATACGCTTTTAGTTCAAAGGATCACGCTTATACATTTGTTGTAATCCAGGACATGACATTATAATGCACAGTGGGTTCTCTCAGCGGTGCATGAGAATGTGTAACAGAGTCTATTGTTTTTGCATAGTAAGTCATTAAGTGGAATGTTTGCATAATCATATTTTGTATCATCAAAAAGTTTCCAGTTGCCAGATGTTACATACTTAGGACGTTGGTTGATGTAGCAGTGGTACACGTATCCTAGTCAATTATTTGATGCAGTACGTGGTCGCCGGGGAACTGAAGAAGCTAGGTGTCCAGGTTTGTCAAGAGGTTTTTGAAAATACGCCGAACCGATCATTTGTCACCAACATATGACATGGTACTCGCTGTGCGAAATTCGTAAAGCGCAATCATATAAAAGTCGCCGCCGTATTAGTGAGGATACTATTTCGGTGTCACATACAGTGTAAACATTTAGTGGGAGCGTCGCTGTTGACAATTTTATGTTGTCGAGTATAATAATTATGAAAAATTGGCAAAGAGAGCAGATGCCCAGAATGTGGAGGGGCAAAGGAGGCGAGGAAGACCGAGAATGCAAACTGCGTTAAGAGAGATATGTAAAGTGTGGAAGGAGGTGCAGCTAACAAGAGCAAAAGACATACATAATTTATTCTGTTTAATCTCGGATTACAGTATGTAATCCATGATGTAAAATTAATTCTATCATAAACAAGGAGGAAGATGTCACAAAGGAAACCGTGAACTGAGTGTCAAGGGGTGGTCGACATGGAAGGAAATATTTGGAGTGATGGGTGTGGTTCTGATCTATACAAATGTAATCAGTCCGATGACACTTCTGTGCATCTTAGAGCTTAGGGACAGCGAACCAGGATTACATTTTAGTCAAGCATAAAACTGGGATAAGTATTTATTTATGTGAATATATCCTTATTTAAATGAACACGTCTAATCATGTTATTTTTCTCTATAAATGCTTGTACACGTACTTGCATACGATAATTGCACGTAGGAGAACACAATCTGCAGATATTGAAACAACAACCAGCCCTCCATGTTGTTCTTTCTGTTATAGAGACGATAGTATCAGTTCTGAAACAAACAAAATATCATGTCATTATATATATATATATATATATATATATATATATATATATATATATATATATATATATATCATGATCATTACGTTTAATCTGCTCAATGTTTAAGTTTTGTAAATACAACAATAAATAATAACAAGTATTACACATTTGTGCACTACCATAATTATTAATAACAGGTGTATTTACTCATGATTGTGACGCCATAGAATAGTGTCAATCAGCAGTAAATATAATTGCCTTGCCTTGCGTTGCCTATCCCGTAGTCTTAGTGGTCCGTTGGGGCGCCACAGATGATCTGGCAACCAGCTCCCTCCATTCCTCTCGCCTCTCCCGTCTTCCCCATGGCGGCGCCCAGTGTCATGCCCGTCCATTCCGGGATGTTGTCCTCCCATCTCTTTTTCTGTGTGCCTCTTCTTCGCCCTCCTTGCACTGTGCCCTGAAGGATTGTCTTGGCAAGCCCTGAAGATCTTGTTATGTGCCCGTACCATTTCAGTTTGCGTCTTTTTACTGTGGTCAAGAGGTCTTCGTGGGGCCCAATGGCTTGCCAAGTTCTGTTTCGCACCTCTTCGTTTGAGATGTGGTCTCTGTAGGCGATGTCGAGGACCTTCCTGAGGCATCACATCTCCATGGCCTGTATCCTTCTCTCTGTGTCCGCTGTTAGTGATCAAGACTCACAGGCGTACAGGAATATGGACATGGCATGGGAGCGCATCATTTTAATCTTTGAGCTGAGCGCTATATTCCTGTCATTCCAGATGGTCTTGAGTTTGGCGAGTGCTGCTGTGGCCTGGGCGATCCTGGCGAGAATTTTAGGTTTAGATCCTTCATCTGCGATGATTGCTCCTAGATATTTGAATCTGTTGACGCAATCTAGTTTCTCGCCGTTGACCCTGATGTCAGTGCTGAAGCCATTGGTGTTGTTGGTCATCAGTTTGGTCTTTTCTGCATTGATCTTCTCATAGAGGTTCTGTATCATTCTGATCAGGTTGCCGTTGATGTTGAAATGCCTCATGGTGGCTCATAGTGCTGCATGCCATAACCTGTCGAACGCCTTCTTGAAGTCAATGAAGACGTGATAGAGGTCTTGCTGGTGTTGGAGGTACATCTCGCACAGTATCCTAAGGTTGAAGATCTGTTCTGTTGTGCTGCGTCCTGGTCTGAAGCCTGCTTGTTCCTCAGCGATGATCTTTTCCGCTTGCGGCTTCAGTCGGTTCAGCAAGATTTTCAGCGTAACTTTGCTCGGGTGGCTGGGGAGGCTGATGGTACGATAGTTCTGGCATAGCTGTAGGTTGCCTTTCTTGGGGAGAGTGATGATGAGAGATTGGGTCCACGGCGTGGGCCACTCCCCTGTCTGCCAGATCTTGTTGCAGATAGTCAGTAGGGCACTTATCATGGCTTCTCCCCCTGCCTGCACCAGTTCCGCTGGGACGTTGTCCGCTCCTGCTGACTTCCCATTTTTGAGCGATTTCACCGCTGCTTCCACTTCTTCGCGAAGGATGGGGTAGTTGTCGTTGCCAGTTGCTGGAGGGACATTCAGTACTTCTGGGTCTCCTGTGGCTCTGTAGTTGTACAGCTCGGAGTGGTACTCGGACCACCTCTTTAGGATGTCCTGTTCTTCAGTCAGATATTTTCCATCCTTGTTCCGTATGGTGGTGTTTCGTCCTTGCTTTGTGCTGGTCAGGTCTTTCACCAGCTGGTAAGTTTTCTTGCTGTTATTCTTCTTCATGCTGTCTTCGATGTCCTGGCACTGCTCTTTATTCCATTTCATCTTTGCCTTTTTTCATGCCTTTCTTGATTTCTTGGTTGGCTGCCCCGGTGTTGGTCACTGCTGTGTTGAAGGTGTTGGTCAACGTGTCCATGTCTGTACCGTCAGCATCAAGAATGGTGAGCGCTTCAAATTTCCCTCCTATCATTGCGTGGAAGGTTTCTGCTACTTCTGGGTCCTTCAGCTTCTCAAGGTCAAATTTGATCCTGGCGTGGCCGAGTTTCTTGACCCTCTTCAGATGTAGCTTGAAGGTCATCATGACGATTTAATTAAGGGCACTAATTAAGTTGGAAAAGTCCGTAGCAATAACTGCTTACAAAATACATTTTGCGGAGTAATGTGCATTTTGCATAGCAATATTTTCATTTATGCATGTCACCACCAAACGCACACATACTCGATAAAAATGGATAAGAGAACGTTTTGGACTTTTGTTCAAATTACTACGCTATTATGCTACCATAGCCTTTTATCAAACTGCAACTGCTGGCGCAGCGCTTGTTAGCAGCTCCCACTATAGATACTTAAAAACCATAATTTTGGACGACACGTTCTCCTTACTGGACCTTGGCACATGTTATTGGAGTTGTGTGTAAGGTCGTCGTTGTCATGCGCATTATAGTTTTAGTGTTTTAATGTTCGTGGTTTCTTGATTTTGGATTGATTTGTATTGACTTTCACCGGTTTCGCTGGTTTTGCTCAGCCTGTTATAGATCGTTAACCGGAACGCTGTTTACTATTTCGTGCGCTAAATGTATATGTACATAGTCGATTTTTTAAGTAACACGAATATTGGCATAACGACTATGAGTCGTTCTCGAACTGGGTGGCACGATCCCTGGGGTATGGATGGTCGTTTGGCAATTTCACGGTGTCGTCCTATGTCATTGTTTAATATCGCATCGCTTCACTAAACACGTACA
Organism: Ridgeia piscesae; assembly: GCA_025642075.2. NCBI lineage: Eukaryota > Metazoa > Annelida > Polychaeta > Sabellida > Siboglinidae > Ridgeia > Ridgeia piscesae. The sequence continues at coordinate 148,414 of JAODUO010000294.1, forward strand.
AAATTAAACGCACGCAATGTATTCGATGTAAAAGCAATGGTGGAGGCATCATAAGGTGTATGAAAGGAAACAAAGCCTCACGCTCTTGTATAAAAGGATACATGACACAAAAAATTCAAAATCGAAAAAGGTTCGTCTGTTCATCATCCAGCTGCATGAAACAATCGATATTGTGACCTACCATTAACAGACAGTGTTCTATATAAATAATTCCCGTTGTTATGACATGCCATTCACCAACAAAGGCAACGTTGACATGAAAACATATTTTGCATTCTTGAACTTGAAGTAAGAGTCACGAGTAAGAAAATAAGTGTCCTCAATTCTTGCCATTTCATGTACCTCTGCCTCTCCACTCACCACGTTTAAATAAGCATTTAGTTCATACGTGTTTTGAAAAGTTACACGAAAGTAGGTGATGCCGCAAACAAATTCGAGATCTACTGTGGCGTGGGTTAATTTTTAACATCTCAAGAGCGTCAGAGCCTCTAGAAATATTCAACAACACACATCCAATCTCAATTCGTGTTTCGTGTCCTCATGGCTTGTTTATTGTCGCGTCTGTGATATACTATTAAGTGTCTTTAGAAGTCTTACATAGACTTCGGGTTCTATCAACCAGTCTAGAGAAAAAACGCCGGAATGTCTGGCGATAAGAAAAATCCCAGAAGCAAGACAACTTTGGAGTACCTCCCCTGAAAGTATGGTATTGAAAAACACTCACAGTTCAAGGGAAGCTTATGGTCTAAACACACAGTTCCATTCTGTAGTCATAAAGGATGATGGTAGAAAGAGTACAAAGGAGAGCAACCAAAATGATACCAAAACTCAGGAATATTAGTTAAGAAATGCGTCTAAAAGAATGTGGTTTAACAAAACTAGAAACCAGAAGATTGAGAGGAGATCAGATTGAAGTGTTTAAAATATTGAATGGATATGAAAATATTGACAGAAATATTTTTTTCACAGTTAAGGAAGAGAAAAGGACTGGAGGACATGGAGTTACATTAGCAAAGAAGCAGTGTAGACTAGATATTAGAAAATGTTCATTTTCACAAAGAACAGTAAACGAATGGAACAGATTATCAGCTGATTGTGTAGGTGCTAGTAGTGTTAATATATTTAAAAATAAAATCGACATATACCTAAGACGGGCGGGGTATACTTAGATAGATAGGTTGGACTCTCGATAATCCAAATGGCTTCCTAGTCCACCTGCCATCTAGAGTTGAATCTGTAGGTGGCAATCTTGTTAAATCTTGTTAAATCTTGTTAAATCTTGTTAAATCTTGTTAAATCTTGTTAAATGGTACATTTACAAGGTAAAAGCGAATCCATAATCCCATTGCATGCTGACACTGTTAGTGTCAAGTAACTACTGTTGGCCCACCAAACACCCTCTAAAGTACATACCATTAGACAGGAAAATATGTTATGTGATATATACGAAAGGCAATGTTCACTAGGTGTCCAACTACAGGCCTATATCATTAACATATGTAGCATACAAACTACTGGAACATATACTCGGCTCACATGCACATAACTACATTGATGAATATTGCATTTTAACGCCTGTCCAACATGGCTTTAGAAAACAACATTCATGCGAGTCACAGCTAGTAACGACACTTCAAGATCTGCCAAAAATCGTAAGTAAGTAAGTAAGATCAAAGTGGACTTTGCTATATCTCATGTCCCTAAAACTTTCGACGGTGTACCAACAAGCTTGCCAACAAAATTATTTATAAGCTTAATAATTACTGGATATATCATTATTAAATGGCAACATACATCGTTGGATAACTAACGTTATTAAACATCACACCGAGAGAGTACTTGTTGACGGTAAAATGTTCTGACTATGCCATTGTTGAATCAGCAGTACCTCAGGGTATAGTCGTACCACCGCAGTTCTTTTACTGCATATAAATAACGTATCCTTCTAACGTCTATTTGCGGATGATGGTCTGCTATGCGGACCCGCTCACATTCAAATGGATCTGCTAGCCTTTCAGAACGACTTAGACTCTCTCAATAATTGGGGAAAGGTAGGCAACAAAATGCAATATAATGCGAATTACCAGAACTCAAATACTTTATCCAGATCTTACTGACTTGGCAATCATATACTAAAACTAGTTGATATAGCCTATCCTAGTCAACTCACATGTCTTAACAGTGTAACAAAGCCAATGCGACTCTATAATTATTATCTAAGGAGAAGTCTGAAATCTTGTTCGCAGGTTCTAAGAGAAAGAGCTTATGTTACTCGCGTCCACCCATTGTTGATTACCTTTACTTAGGCACGTGACCACCACATGACGTGTTTAAAATGTCATGCCTTATTGTGCTGCTTGGACTGGAGATGCTCTATAATGTGTAATAAGTGCGCACATGGATATGATGTGGTATTGGACGGTTAGGCTTCTTGCTGATAAACATTCGTAGGACGTTTAGGGAAGTTAAATTAAAACGGAAAGGATGGATTAGCAATGCTTAGCTAAAGTCAGTGCAGCCTCCAGGATAGGACGGTGGTACGTTCGTTCTCCGACCGTCAACGTGATATAAATCGAGAATGATATGACTAAAACTGTCTATGATCTTATCTTCCATTGTTGTTTTCGCACGTTGGCACAATGTAAAGTAGATGTAGCGGCTCTTTGATATGATGCCGTCAAATTGCCGATTATATTACACACTGTCATGGTCATGGAGTGAGGAGGCGGTGTGTTTTGCTGGATGCTGCCATGTCCATTTTCGTGCCTCATATTAGTTTCAGCGTCATTATGATTAAATACATCTCTTACATCACTGTTGGGAAAAGGACATCTACAAATTCGCAGGAAAATTATTTGTAACAACCTAAAATGAACAAAGCAACCAGATATTTGAGAAACGCAAACGCAGTGCACAGAATTTCAGTGCGCCATGATAAACCGTGACGGTGTTGTAAACAACCGTGACATTTCCATTCGTCGAACGAAACTGCAAGCAGCGTTTCACACTTCTTACCACAGGAATATTATCGAATAGCCTGCGTGATTATATTTTCCACGAATGTATTCCGATAATTTAGGCGGAGGGCTGGAAGGTTGGCCGAATGTTATTTTTGCAATGAGGAGGGTGGACATCTAAGTCTAAGAAGAGCCTCAAGGTATCAAGGCTAGCAAAGTTGGAGTTTCGGGTGAGTCAAAGGCCCCCCTGCAACCGATGTCTATTTTAAGGATATTTCGCGTGTAGCTTTAAAATGGTGGCGAGTCAGCATATCATTATACGGTTTACACCGACAGTTTGTTAATGGGATGATGTATTTGTGCTCTAATCAGTAGCTACCTCAGGAACAGGTAACAGTAGTAAAGCTGGAACCGCACTACAAGCCATTGTACAGAGACTTGTCCTTCTCAGCTTTGATACAGTCCACTCACTGATATTAATTTAAACATATCAGACGGCTGCAAAGCGTCTGCTTGACAAGGAAAACTTGCAATGTTCACAACTTTTCTAGCATCAAATTTCAAGTAGTTCACATTAATGTGGTATTTTAAAGGTAAACCTGAATAAAAATGAAAATAAAAGAGAAATAACTTCTCTTTGTGTCTACAATGATTATTCATTTACGTATTTTAAGAGCCATTAACATAGAAACAGAGAAAATAATAAAATTCAGTTCACTTCAAATAAATACATTTATTGTAGACTCAACATAACTTGCAAATACACATATATATTCATATATTATGGGGTTCATATATTATTGTTAAACAGCATTTTAAATAAAGATCATACATATAATCATATACATTTGTATACTATAAATCTATCTCCAAGTTTCACAAATGATGTTCCCTGTCAAACCCGTAACTCGCAAGCACATGTAAAAATATGCTACAATTACTAGACATTTACAAGTAATTTATTTTAGGACACACATTCATCAATATAAGTTATCTTCTTATAATCAAACTGACTTGGGTGAATATCTGTGTGTATTCCAAAATGTAATGTGTAGTACGGAATGAATGGTAGTATTTGAATGAATGAGTTTATTCAACAACAACATCATAGTAATAGTATTGCTTACTGAAACAGTGTTGTAAAGATAATACAGTATAATACCATTTCATGGTTTGTGAGTTGCTTCTTCTGTTGAATGGACATAGCAGACCTCATGTTACTATTCAAATGGAAAAACATAGGCTATATAGTAACCGTAATAAGCTTTATAAGATAGATTACAAAGTAACAGTAATTATTCGTTAACATTGAGGTATGCCTAAAGCCTAAGTCCCACTGTCCCGGTTCTGGCGACGGTGTACAGTCCCATATATTGCCGGTGTCGCCACGGTTTGAACCCCTGATCATCCCGATGTAGCCATGGTGTCATACGTCCTTACACGGTGTCGCCCCGGAGTGTCAAGGATATGCCACGGTGTCGCCCCGGTTTGGGGCCGGTTTATCACGGTTCTCCCCGGTATGACCACGGTTCTCCCGGGTGTGGCCACGGTTCTCCTCGGTCTGTTGGGGCTGCATTCGGTTTTAATTTATGTTTCCCATCAAGGCGGTGTAATTCGAATTGGTTGGTTTCAAAGTGTGCCTGGAATAAAATAAATATACGCGACTATTTAAAATTATACCATGAAAGTATTGTTTATGTTTTTTCGATATTTATTGTTTACAGATTGTCTGAGTAGGTCTTAGTCTAGCTTAGTAGACGCTTAAATAACTGCTGAATATTTAAAAGGAACTGCTTAACTGTAGACATGTAGTTAAATTAGCCAATTTTCCTGTAATAGGTTGTATGATAAAACTTTAAAAAAAACGCAACATTGATTGCATTACACAAACATTCCTGTACCTCCTCTATGTCTTTGCCACTGAATCAAAACCAAAGTCAAAGAGGGAAACAGAAAAACAAGTTTTATTTTCTACCAACCCTATTCTGATTCCTAATCACGACACGTAGTGAGTCCTATTCAACCAATAAATCGATGTTTATTTTACAGTCACAGAGAGCAAATCAATGAACGTCTATAAAGGCAAACCGAGGCAAACCGGTTTTTTAGAAGTATAAACACTTCACTGCGCCATAATCCGCGGCGTGATGGTGATATACACAACCGTGACGGTGCTAGTGTGGTTTCTTGATAATACAAAAACAATTGGTATTTGGTCTTGTTAGTCTTGTAAAATTATAGGTACTTCATTCTAAGTTTAACCAGTTTCAAAGTATAAATTGCTTATATCATTATATGAACGATAGGCATTTAGGCATCGTATGGGAAACATGTGCCTTGTTTGTTGACACGATAAATTTCGAATGACTAGTCTATTATTATTGCTAGTTAGTACTAGTACTAGTAGTAGTCCCTACGCCTACGGCTACGGCCTACGTAAAATTATGTCGCCACTTACCTCGCACAATTTCGAAATTCCTGGCTTTGCTTTCCATCCCTCGTGATCGACATTACCTTCCCATGGCCATGCTTCTAATATTTTTCTATCAAAAGGGAATCCATATAATTTAAATGTGTTGCTGTTATTGGAGCATTCCCAAGCAGAACAGCAAGGCGTTATATGCTATACTGCTTTGAAACGCTTTAATTTAGACCGAAAATGGCGTCCACATCCATCGACCAATCAAAAATCGGTACGTCAATGGCCAAACTCTATCTATCTAAGGCTCTGGTGCGGGAGAAGTCAATTTTTAGACTATACGCCTTGCGGTGGCAGATCATATAACTTCAGCTCGCTGTCGCGCTTACATTTTTCCGGCCGTTAAAAACGTTCCGGTTGACGTTTCTGCGCATGCGCAATAAATGTAAAATCATCAATGTCCAGCGAAACAACAAAGCATTTTCGGTATAAATGCTACGAGCTGTTCGTTAACTTTCCTGTGATGATTACTGTGATGAGTTTCTTAAATTGTCGTTCAATGCAATAAAATATTACGTTTTTTATAAATCACTGTCACGGATTATGGCGCACTAAAATCACGTGATTTACGCTTGCTATCAAAATATGCCTCGAAACTTGTTTACCTCGAGTTAATTTGCGACAAATAACTTTGCTGAGAGGTTATATACATCCTAACGAACAACCCGTAATATTTATACCATAAATGCTTTGTCTTTTCGCTGCACATTGATAATTTTACATATATCGCGCATGCGCAGAAACGTCAACCGGGACGTTTCTAACGCCGGAAAAATGTAAGCGCTACTAACCATTATATTGTTTTTAATTACATTTTGCGATATGGTGGTTTTCACGGTTGGGTCCCTGGTCTAAGATTAAGGGTCTAAGACTAAGCGTAAAAGATCGCAAAGTTTATACAGATGAATGCATTGCGTTTTGTCGCACAACATACATCTATAACACGCGTGTCGACCTACTATTACAAGTTTATTTCGTACTGAACATGCCAATGACGGTCTAAAACTTACCTCTTAAGTACACCTTGCGATTGTCAAAGACGACGGTAAGGTAACTGAAACGCAACAAAACAATTCAAACATTGCCTCGTTTTTTTATAATAACGCGAGGTCGCGATACATAGCGAGATTCCGCGCGATTGGAGCTGCTTGGGGACAAGCCACAATAATGATATCATATCGCAAGATGACAGTTCTAGACTGATGAAAATAAACTAAAGTTGTCCAGCAGCCAAAGGGCATTTTTACCTAACCCGTTTGCGACTTCGCCTTTCCGGATACAAATGTTGTTAAGGCACTGCTTGCAATGCTATCTGCGTTGCAAGTGGTTTATTTGGCAGTGCGACTTGGCAGGCGGGAGCGTCGTCGGATGAATGAATACACAAAACCAACCAGAACGCGCGCAAAGTCAACTGAGCGAACTGACCTACATAAAAACATCACGCGCTGTTTTTCTGCCGCATATAAGATCGTTAGAATCTAAGTGAAAACACCGGTATTAGTAGAATAAGAGGGTAAATAGCCGAAAATACGATATTGTTTCGATTATGATGCAGTGCTAATAATTAGTATCACATTCATTTAAAACAAAAAGGTATTTCCATTTTTATTACATAAATCTTATTTTCGCAATTAATTAATATCACTTGCTAATAATTATGTCATTCATTTAAAACATATATTTACATTTTTATCACACAAATTTAATTTTCGCAATTAATTGTGCTCCCTTGCCAATAATTATTATAACATGCTTTTAAAACATTAATTTTAATTTTAACTACATAACTTCTTTTTTTTATTTTATTTTTATTTTTACAATCATGTCCGATCAATTTCATACAAGTTATACATTAAAATATAAAAGAAATGAAAATTAAATATAAAATAACTTGCACAAGGCTAGCTTGTAAAGTACAATGTAAACATACAGTATAATTTATACAACTACATTACTTGAAGAAGAAATATGTAGACATTTTTATTTCAAAACAAACAACTGATAATACTAATAATTAATAAATAGACAAGAAAATATATATTGGTAGATATTTAAAAATAATAAGACAATACAAAAGGTAATCACAAAAGTTATGATCTGGAGAATCACTGATATTCATAAATGGACATTAAGAGTCAGGTTGAAATAATAGTAATGCTTAATGTGTTAACTCTTAAATGTAATATATTTATGAAATCATTCAACTCAACATTAACTTATGGAAGGTTGGCTTGTAAAGTACAATGTGAACATATCTTTTATATAATCTGACAATTAAACATGTCATACTCATTCCTAATTTTATAATGAGTAAATATATATTGTAGTGCCATGAACAAAAAATACGACAGAGGCAAATTATCTACCAAGACAAACAATACAAGTTATATAATAATACTATTGTAAACACAATTGCTGTAAAACAATCAGAACACACTCATTGTATGAGTATTGCAGTATTGCAATGAAGCAGAAGTAATTTCACTTCACTGCAACTAATGTTGTTTTTTTCCACAAAGATATTGCTAGTGTAAAACGTTGAGAATTTGCAACACACACTTATAGTTGTATATAGCAAGCTGCAGTGCTATAAGTTCATTCTACACATACACACAATATCAACAATGAACATAAATGACAAGCAGACTGCCACAGTGTTGTTATGAATTTATTTTTATTATATGTGTGGAAATTGAATTAATGAAACTTGTTGCAATTCCAACTGTTTCTCACATACATTTGATTGAGGTAAATAGATCCACAATGCAATAAATTTAGTGCATTTTAGCCATAGCAATGTTTGCGGACACAACATATGCGCGGTTGTGTGGTGCTTGCTTCGTCTTCTTCTTCTTCTTTTCCTCTTCTCGCAAGGACTTGCTGAAGTAAAGTTTTCTCTTTACATGTTTTTCATCAATTAATGTAGTTGTATATTATGTTTTTGTGTGCGTGCGTGTATGTGATTGTGTGGTTTGTGAGTGTGTGTATGATTGTGTGAGTATGTGAGTGTGTGTATGTGTTATTTTTGTGTGTGCATGCATGTGTGTAGTGTAATTGTGTTTGTATATATGTGTTTGTGTGCACTATATGCACGAAGACAAACATAACACCATATAATATAATACTAATATAGAGAAATGTATTATATATATATATACGATTACTTCCGAAACTGAGTAGAAGGAACCCCCAAAATGCATTGGTGTCGTTACATTATATATATATATATATATATATATATATATATATATATATATTCTTCCCGTAAGGAACTCAACACGTCACCAACCACGCGGTCTGTGGTCGTATAAAACAACTCATTAGATGGTTGACATGAACAATGTTTTATTAGGGTGAGGCAAAAAACGTGTTACAATAATTTATTTATCTAACAGTACCAAATAAATAATTGTTTATTTTGTATATTAAACTACAGTTTTAGCAATTCCGGTTTGGCGTGAACTGTTGGCATGCGGGATATCAACCTCTTTTGGACTAATATTCGATGCGTGACTGTGTCCGGTTGCCGACATCGTCACGTGATTGGCTGAGAACGCCACCTGGTGCACTTTCCTTATACATTCATCAGTCCTACATATCACTGCTTCGTCGTACAGGTCGCTTAAATCGGGTTTCTTCGTCGCATTGCGCAAGAAGTTGCCTTGCGCGTTTGGCAAAGCGCATTCAACAAAAGTTGGAGTAACACCAAGAAATTGAGTAATAATCTCTTCCCGCAAATCCGTCTTGAGGTCTTCGTAGAAGATCAGGTGGACAGGGCCTTTGAATTTCTGTAGCCAGGAGAGATTGAAACGATACCACTGGTTCAACGCCTTTTCATTGAAATTGCTCCAACTCGCTGAAATGAAACGACGCGCAATTGTACCCACTGGAAAAGTTATAATGAGAAACTGAATTGGTTTTCCAAAAGAACGTACATTTTAGTGATCACGTGACTTGTTAAAGTATGCACAATTTTAAATTAATAAATTTCCCGATCTAGTGAACCGATTTGCATAAGGTTTTCATCAAGAATTGAAATAGTTAGTGCAGCCATCTTTAATGCAGCTAGAACTGTATAATGAAAGCTTGGTTTCTATCGGTTACTGAAACATTTGACATATTTACAATTTATAAACAAGAAAGATAGAAAATTACGTGTATACGTGATCTTAAACGAATTCACGTTAAAGTTATTCGAGGTGTAGGTATTGTATCATAACATGATAATTTCGCACACAAGTAATTTCTCCGCTACTTTTGCCGTGCAAACCAACGCACAACTGGGTATTATCTGCGCAACAAGCCGATACATATCTGTGTTTATATGGATCACTTTGCGCTTGTACTACAAGTGTGATTAGCTATGCAGCCTAGTTCTAATTAACATTCATGCACGCGCAATGAACCCCGCAACCCCCTTGTCTTTAAACACAATCGACTTGTCGGTTAAAATCGAAGTCTTGGCGAACTGAACCGAATATTCATGAGCATGCCATATACGAATAATATAGGTTTACTCTAATTAGAATCCCCGCTTACGCGGGGTTATGTTTTATAAGATTAATAAAATACGGTTGTAGTGAAATGTAGGCGTCGAATTACATGAAATAATTATGTTAACAGGGTTCATGAAAAATTACCTACATTACGAAGAGTGTAACGTTTTAAATGAATCCATTGATTAACCACTTACCGGTGTGAACTTATTTCTGTGGGGCAGATTTGACATGCGACCCTGAGACACGCCTGTTAAACTCTGACAGAGTGGCAACGTAAGGGTTGCGTATTATGTGTATGGCGCGTGTGAATTTGGGTTCTCCCCGAATGCTGGGATACTTACGCGTCTTGACAGCAATGACAGACCCGTTGATTACTCCCTCTCCAGGGAAACCGCTGCACGCAAGCATTGGATCTATGTAAACACTTCCCGTTTGGACGCCTGGTAAAAACGACAAATATCGGTGATGTAGCGTTATTAATATTGTTATTAGAGTTGTTATTACTACAATTGATGAATCCAATACGTCGTGGTTTGCTTACGTCATAATCAAAATTATACGCGAGACCTCCGTCACACTGTGCCTTTGCCAACAATGTTGATAACGGTTAAATATGTCAATAGCATTTCTACTGCGACATGGCATCTCCTAGATAAAATATCTGCATACATTTGACATTTAATAACGTTCCGGTAGGTTTTGGTCATGAAGATATCTTCTAAAACCAAACTTTCAACAACGTGTACGACGAATATCACGTGTCCATGCAGCCATTTTGTTTACCGCTTGACCGAGTTTGCTAAGCAACCGGGATATAAAATTGTTACTCGCTGACACATGCAACAGTGTACTTAAGCAATCTTCCTCAGCATGATGAAGTGTTTACGATCGGTCGGCACGTTCATTGTGTCCAACCTAACTTACTTAAGTGAACGTTTCGTACATAAATAGACAATGCATTTCCGCTTAGAGTAGTTGAACTATATAGTTGTTCGCCCGATTCAGTCATACAACGCCACTTCAATACATTCGTTTAAAATCTTCCTTGACAATTTATTGTCATCTCAGGATATATTAACTATCCACGAAGATCCATTAATACTACACACTCGATCCGGAAATCAGATTCGGATATTTGTAATATCACATCATAAACACGTTTTACATTCAATACTGTACAGTGTCCTCAGTAGTCTGTGTAAAATTAGACATTCAGCTATGCCACAGATGGACATAAACGCGCTATGTCTGCTCCAGAGGCAAATTCCCCGGAAACGTTGCTATCGTAGGATAGGCTTATGTAACTACCTGTACCAGCCCAACCCTTGTGGAAAAGTTCACTGCACTTTTCCATGCCACGTGATGTGAAGATGTGACCAGCCAGTAGCTGAACGACGCCTCTAATTGACATCTGTCCAAGAGAAAGAACAAACCATCGACCATGTGACGAAGCACTGTTGTACCTTCCGGATGTTTACGGCCAAACAACACGTTTCTTCTTGTGTGGTCCTAAACCGCCTGATCCTCCACCTGGAGCGATGTCGTCTCCTTCAAGAGAGCCAAGAGTGGCATCAGAGCCATCAGAGGCACAGTCGATATGATATCGCTAACTCTAGAACAAATGCCAGCAACAGACCAGCGATCTACAAATGTGTCGATCTGACCAAACGTTTGACCACAACAAATTTGCGTTTTCCTAAACGTTCACCGGTATGATCAGATACACTCACGACGGTAAGCCAGCTCAGGTTTTGGATGACGACAATATATCCGTACTCACTGTGCGAGGGTTGATGATGAATGATAGGGCCAACGTACATATGTATCACATTTTGGCAATAATACGGGTATAAATTGACGTGATTCCAGATATGTATTAGCAATAACAACGTCAAATGTAGTCAGTGAGTGCCGATCCTGAAGTCAAGAGCCACACAATTTGCGATTAATTAGCAATAGTTGACATCAGAGTTTACCGCTTATGCTGCGATGACACCTATCCCTACACATACACTCACCCGTACACACACACACGCGTACACACACACACACACACACACACACACACACACACACACACACACATCACTCACTCACTCACTCACTCATTCACACAAACACACACACACTCACTCACACAACAACACACACACTCAAACACACACACACACACACACACACACACACACACACACACACATACACACACAACCACACACACACACACACACACACACACACACACACACACACACACACACACACACACACACACACACACACACACACACACACACACATCACTCACACACCACACATCACACACACACACACACACACTCACTCACACACCAATACACACACTCACACACAAACACACACACACACACACCACACACAAACACACACACAAACACACACACACACACCACACACACACACACACACACACACACACACACACACACACACACACACACACACACACAACACACACACACACACACACACACACACACACAGGCAACACACAGGCAACACACACACGCGCGCACATATACATTCACACACATATACACGCACACACGCACACACACTCACATACACATCCACATACACACATATAAATACAAACACACATTCACACGCACACAAATTGCTAAATCACAAACATGTTGCAGCGACAGTGGCTCTCCAGTGTCCACTGGATAATTTCATTGATTAACAAGCAGCTGTAAATTGTGGATAATACCACAGGATTATCATAATACCACAGGATTATCACGGACTGACTAATTTGCAGTATTAAGTTAAGTAGCCCACTGTGTGGTTGGTTGTATCCCAGGATCATCACAGTAAAAACCATATTGTATCTTTACTTATTAATTAGCAGCATTAAGTTACTGTGGGTGTGTTATACCACAAGATTGTCATGGCAAGGAACGCATCGTACTTCTTCATCGTACTGAGTAATTAACAACATTATGTCACCGTGGGCTATACTACAGGATTATCACGGTAAAAACCGTATAGTATTTTACTGATTAGTTAGCAGCATTAAGTAATGCATAATTACTTATTAATTACGAGCATTACGTTACTGTGTGGTGGGGTACTCCACATGACTGCCATGGTAAACAACGTATAGTACTTTTACTGATTAAATGAAGGTTTGACGCCATTCCCTGGATAGTACCATTGTGGCGTCACTGGGTAAAGTTGAACTGTGAGCTGCTGAAGTAGCTGCATGGCTGACAAAAACCAAGTTAAAAGTTAACATGGAGAAATCCTATGCCATCATTGTTCCCCGGTGAAGAACGGCGTCAGCCTGCCCGCTAATGTGTGCATTACGGTAGCCGGCCGGACTACCTATAAAGCCGAACACCCTGAGTGAGTTGATTAGCCCATTAACAAACATTACGATCTGCCTCGCAGCACCGGTGATCACCGTGTCACGGTTAATCTCGGTTACCCAGGCTCCGTGAAGTGGCAGCACTTTTAAGCCCCTCAACACTGCCTGGGAAAACAAATGCTCTGCATTTGTTAACCGCCAGGGCGGCCTTACCCCAGATTAGGGTAGAGACGCTGATTGGCTCCCAGGCCAACTATGAAATAAAAATTAAAATAACGATATACTTTTACAAGATAATGATATCTTATGAAAAGTATTCAACATTGAGCTTATATTAACACAAAAATAAGTAAAAATTCAAATTTACAGTTGTTTATAAAATAAGAATTACGGCAGGATTAACTAGTATCCGTGAGGTGGCAGCATTGTTTACCCCCACACGGATAACATACAAATTAAACAAGGATACCTTTTTATCAAATAATACTGTATTATAAAAACTATTCAAAATTAAACTTATATTAACACAAAATAAAGAAATACAAATTTGCAGTTGTTTATAAAAATTAGAAATTACGGCAGGATTAACCAATGTCCGTGAGGTGGCAGCATTTAACAAAATTTAAACAAGATTGCCACCTAGAGATTCAACTCTAGATGGCAGGTGGACCAGGAAGCCATTTGGCTTATCGAGAGTCCAAACTATCTATCTAAGTATACCCCGCCCGTCTTAGGTATATGTCGAATTTATTTTTAGATATATTAACACTACTAGCACCTACGCAATCAGCTGATAATGTGTTCCATTCGTTTACAGTTCTTTGTGAAAATTGTCTAATATCTAGTCTACACTGCTTATTTGCTAATGTAACTCCATGTCCTCTAGTCCTTCTCTCTTCCGTGACTGTGAAAAAAATATTTCTGTCAATATTTTCATACCCATTCAATATTTTAAACACCTCAATCTGACTCCTCTCAATCTTCTGGTTTCTAGTGTTGTTAAACCACATTCTTTTAGACGCATTTCATAACTAATATTCCTGAGTTTTTGTATCATTTTGGTTGCTCTCCTTTGTACTCTTTCTAGCATATCAATATCCTTCTTGCGATATGGCCTCCATGCTTGTATACAATATTCTAAGTGAGGCCTAACTATTCTTTTATACAGCGGTATTATTAGTTCTTTTTCTTTATACACTATATTTCGCCTAATTAATCCAAGAATTTGGTTTCCCTTCGCTGCTGCAATTCCACACTGCTCTGACACCTTCATGTCAGCACTAATAGTTAACCCTAAGTCCTTTTCCTTTAAGGTAGTATTTAGTACAGTATCACCCATTGTATATTGTACATCTTCATTCCCATGCCCTGTGTGGAGGCACTTACACTTTCCAAAATTAAACAGCATTTGCCACTTCTCAGACCATGCTATCAACTTATTAAGATCATCTTGTGAATGCTGTCTATCTGCATCACTATTAATTTTCGTAAACACTTTTGTGTCGTCCGCAAACATCAACACCTTGCTTGTTATGTCATCATCCAAATCATTGATATATATATTAAGAATAAAATAGGTCCCAGTACTGATCCCTGCGGTACTGCACTCAAAACCGATTTCCAAGTTTGAAACCTCCTGATCAACTACTACTCTTTGTCTTCTATCAATAAGCCATTTTTCTATCCAGTTGATCATTCCATTTCCTATGCCATGGGCCATTAGTTTAAGTAGTAGTCTTTTGGTGTGGCACTTTGTCAAAGGTTTTAAAAATATCTACTGGTGATCCCTCATCTACCCACTTTGTGACATCTTCCAAAAAACATAACATATTTGTTAAGCATGACCTCGCTTTTAAAAACCCATGTTGAGATGGGTTTATCAATTTATTTTTAACAAGAAAATCAACCACGTGATCGTTAATTAGTCTTTCTAATAGTTTGCAAATCACCGATGTTAAACTCACTGGTCTATTGTTCTCTGACTTGTTTCTCGAACCTTTTTAAATAATGGTATAATGTTTGCTTCTTTCCATTCTAACGGAACTATACCCTCCTCTAATGACAAATTGAACACTGTTGCAAGCGGTATGCTGATTTGTTCTACAATTTCCAATAGTAATTTGGGAGGAATCCCATCCACTCCAGGTGATTTATTATACTTCATATCTCTTATTTTCATAGCTACCATTGTTGGGGTTACAATTAGTTGTCCTAAATAGTCAAACTCTCTCCCTTCGAACTTAGTCTCAAGTACTGGTAATATACTAATATCTTCCCTGGTAAACACCGAACTAAAGTACTCATTTAGGTTTTCTGCCATTAAGAATCCCTCTGTTATTATGTTTCCACCACTACCTTCTAGAGGACCGACCTTATCCTGAACTTTCTGTTTACTTCGAACATACGCATAAAAACTCTTGCTGCCATGTTTTATATTAAAAGCTATTTTTGTTCGTAGCTTCTCTTTGAATTTCTAATTTCAGCTGTAGCTTGATTAAGTGCTTCTTTATAAATGCTATAGTCTTCTTCACTTCCAGTATGTCTATATGTATTCCACATCATTTGCTTGTACTTGATTTTTCTAATGGCTTCCTTCGATAAGCGTTTCTTCTTTGACTGTTTCCCCTGTTTTTTCAAGGGGACAAATTGTAGAGATCACGCGGATAAATATTCAGAAGCCGGGAGAATCACCAGACTGTCTTCTCGGCGTACTTCCGCTGCCGACCGACAATCAGTTAAGCGAGACAATTTCGCGGTTTGCTTGGCGCGGTGGTTCTGTGGAACAACAGGGTTCCACAAATCCACGTTAGTCGCTAGGGGCGCTGATACGCAACTAGACCTTAGTTGCGTATCAGTGCCTCTAGCGCCTAACGTGGATTTGTTTGCATGTTTTGCGGAACGCTTGTTTAAATCATTCTCAATTAGCTGTTGAACTCGCGTGACTCCGAAATCTCACACATAGCTAAACATGGAGATAGTCTAACATGTATGTAAGCGGATTGTAGGATCAATTAAACAAGCGTTCCGCAAAACGTTCCGGATTTTACACACGTCAAGAATATGTAAAAGACGGCACAAAGACCCTAGTTGCGTTAGAGTGCCCTCTGTCGGATTAGTTATTGTGGTACCTCATTTGCCTCCCGCACGTACAGTCACAGCAGTAAACGTTTTTAAAACACGTCTAAAAACTCATCTATTTAAACAAGTGTTTTTATAATTTCACTTATTCCTTTAGATTTTGTTTTACTATTTATTGTTTTTAGGTTAGTCAACCTGCACAAGTTAAAGTAGTGGGTTAGTCAACCTAATAATTATCTATTTTCAGTGCCTGTGTCTTAGCTATTATGTTACGCGTTTATTCTTAGTACGTCGATCTACGTTTAAATGCATATGTTTGTGAAGCGCCCGAGAGCAATTATTGTTTAACTGACTGAGCGCTATATAAATATTTTATTATTATTATTATTATTATTATTATTATTATTATTATTATTATTATTATTATTATTATTATTATTATTATTATTATTATTATTATTATTATTATTATTATTATTATTATTATTATTTATATTACTATATTATCATATTATTATACATAAGCACGAGGTTTCGTCATGATGTTTCTTGAAATGGTGCAGTTTTTAGGGCAGAAAAAAGTTTGCGGCTGAGTGAGCTCCACACATATGGAGGTAGTAGCCGGTAGTGGTTTAGTTACTAACCATACTATGATTTTTGTATTTTAAATTAAACTCAATATATGACACAGGCTCTACATGTCGTATGAAATTACCGTCCGGGTGCCGGCGTCCGGTCTGTGATTATATCACTTATGGTGAAGATGGATTATGGATGAATATGAAATACCTAAGGAATGTGAATAATAAAATTGACATTAATAAAGTGGCCTTTTCACTGAGTGTCTAACGTTATGCTACTACTACACCTACACCTACTACTACTACTACTACTACTACTACTACTACTACTACTACTACTACTACTACTACTACTACTACTACTACTACTACTACTACTACTACTACTACCAGTACTGCTACCGCTACCGCTACCGCTACCACTACCACTACCACTACCACTACCACTACCACTACTACTACTACTACTACTACTACTACTACTACTACTACTACTACTACTACCAGTACTGCTACCGCTACCGCTACCACTACCACTACCACTACCACTACCACTACCACTACTACTACTACTACTACTACTACTACTACTACTACTACTACTGCTATGATTGCTGTTGTAGCTGGCTTTAGCTGGCTGTACTGTACTGCCGCTGCTCTGCTGCTGCTGCTGCTGCTGCTGCTGCTGCTGCTGCTGCCGATTCACTGTTTGTAGCTAGCTTCTTGTTGCACCAGCTGTAGCTGTGCTAGCTAGCTAACACTTTATACTAACGCCACTATGCTATGCTATGATTGTGAGCTAACATGTAGCTAGCTATTAGCTATGCTTCTGCTAGCTATACTATGGGTCCTTAGACTATGCGTTCAGCTAGCTAGCTATAGCTAGCTATGCATTCATAGCTATGGACCATGCAGCTAACAGCTAGCTATGCTTCTAGCTAGCTACTGTTGCTTCAACATTACTTAGCTGCCATTCTTATTTCTTGTGTAAACTTTCTGCTAACAGCTAATACTTATGGATGTGCATTATGTTTCTTGGCAACAGCTAGCTAGCAGCTAGCTATGGCTATGGCTACCGCTATGCTATGCTTTACATGGATTAGCTACTTTAATACATCATTCATATTAACAGCTAGCTAGCTATGCTATTATGCTAACACTTTAACAACTACTTTATGGATATAGCTATTATGACGCAGCTATAGCTAGCTAGCTATGCGCTGCCGCTATACTGCCGCCGATTCCGCCGATTCGATTGCCATTCACCATTGGCTAGCTAATCATTAGCTAGCTACTTAGCTAGCTAGCTATGCTATACCAGCAGCGCAACTAGCAACTGTAACTGCTGCTAACGATTATGATGCAATGCAGCTACTTTAGCACTAACTGTAACTGCTAACAGCTGCTTCTATACTTCTTAACTGTAACATTTTTATTACTTATTGTATTACTTGTGCAGTAACATGTATGCAATGGCATTGCTGCTATGCTGTGCTGTACTGTTATATATGATTGCCAATTGCAAGCTAGCTGGCTATAGCTAGCTGTGCTTCTGCCTTTGTATTATTGTTATGGCTAGCAATTATTATTTCAACATTTCAACAACTGTACTAGCTATGCTTCAACATAGCACAACATAGATTATCGATGTAGCTAGCTATGCACTAACTGCAGCTGTGCTATGCTTTATGTTATGCTTTATAACTAGCAACTGTGCTGCTGTTCTTTATGGAATTATAATGTATTATGAAAGCTAACAGCTAACAGCTAACAGCTAACAGCTAACAGCTAACACAGTAATGCTAGCTATGCTATGCTATGCTATGCACTAACTATGGATTATCGGTTAACAGCCTAACATTCAACAGTAACATTCATGCTAATAACTAGCAACTGTGCTTTCATGCTTTATGCTTTAACCAGCTACTTATAGATATGGGTTAGCAAGCTAACAGCTATTGTTAGCAACTATACTTCTGCTATGCTAACAGCTGTATATGCGCTATGCTAACAACTGTGCTGTGCATGCTAACAACTGCTGCTATGGGATTATCGATTAGCTGTAAACTATGCGCTATGCTATGCTATTACTATGCACTAACAACTATGCGCTGTGCTAGCTGTGCTATTACTATGGGATTAGCAAGCTATGACTGTACTTTATTATGTGCTTTCAACAACTATGCTGTGCTATGCGCTGTGCGCTAACACTATACTGCTATGGTTAACAATACTTAACAGCTATTATTAGCTATTGCTTCTAACATTACTTAACTGCTATGGATTATTATTAACATTTCGTGACTGTGCTTCTTAGCTATTACTTTCGCAACTGCAGCTATGCACTGTGCTTTCTTAACAACTGTCTTGCTGCTGTAACAACTGCTGCTATGGGATAACAGCTGTAGGCTATGCACTATTAGCTAACACTGCTTAGCTGTATGTGCTGGCTGCCGCTGCTGCTGCTGCTGCTGCTGTGCGCCGCCGCCGCTGCTGCTGCTGCTGCTGCTGCTGTAAACAAGCAGTGTCAGCAACTGCTGCTGCTGCTGCTTTTGCTGCTGCTGCTGCTGCTATGGGATCGCTGCTGCCAGCTACCTTCAACAGCTGTGCATTTATGCCAAGCTATACTTTACTTCTCCTTCTTAACTGTGCTATACTTTAACTGCTATTTCTTTCTTTGCTGCTATTCTTTCTTTGCTTTCTTTCTTTATTACTTTCTTTCGCTATTGGATTAACTGTTATGCATTACCAGCTATTACTTTAACAGCTATGCGTATAACAGCTGTAACTACTTTCATTATTAACTATAACTATTCATTTGTTCATTTCCTTTCAACTCTATTATTTCAGCAACTATACGATTATTCATTCATATTAACATTACTTAGCTGTGTTATGCGCTGTGCTATGCTGCTGTGCTGCTGCTGCTACTGCTAACAACTGCTGCTGCTATGATTAACATTGCTTCAAGCTAGTAAGCTAGCTAGCTATGCTATTAGCTATTAACTAACTATTACTAGCTATTAGCTATTAGCTATTAGCTATTAGCTATTAGCTATTAGCTATTAGCTATTAGCTATTAGCTATTAGCTATTAGCTATTAGCTATTAGCTATTAGCTATTAGCTATTAGCTATTAGCTATTAGCTATTAGCTATTAGCTATTAGCTATTAGCTATTAGCTATTAGCTATTAGCTATTAGCTATTAGCTATTAGCTATTAGCTATTAGCTATTAGCTATTAGCTATTAGCTATTAGCTATTAGCTATTAGCTATTAGCTATTAGCTATTAGCTATTAGCTATTAGCTATTGTTGTTGACAAATATACTATATACAGAAGCTATAAAACAAGCTTTCAATTCAAACATTATTTATTAACATTGTAGCTATATATAATATTACATGTTGTGTTTCATTAAAGAGAAACGATGACAAGAAGCAGACCAAAGTACACCTCATTTGTTCAGCAAACTTATGCTAACACTGCCGCTATACGCTATGCGCTATTAGCTAACCGCTGCTATGATTATCGATGCCAAGCTATATTCTTACTATGCACTATGCTATGCTATGCTATGCTAACCGCTATACATATGCATAACCACTGTATACTTTCTTTATAGCTAGCTAGCAAGCTAGCTAACAAGCTAAGCTATTGACTATGCTTTATACTTCAACAACTGCTTTTATATGGATTATCAGTTAACAGCTAGCTATTAAGCTATTAGCTAACAAGCTAACATTAATTAGCTATTATTACTAACAGCTGTATTTCTTAGCTAACATATTAACTATGCGCTAGCTATACTTCTTTATAAATATCAGATGTAAATACTTAGTAATAACTATTAGCTAACAACTATTAACTATAGCTATGCTTTATTAGCATAACCAGCCAGCAACTGCAACTGTACTATTATATTCATTTAACATGATTATAAATGTAAACTAAATGTGAAGCTATTAGCTAACAGCTAAACTATTAGCTAACATTCTGCATTAACATTAACATTATGACATAACTGTGCTAACAACTGTGCTTTATGAATTATACGATTAATAAACTAACATTTCTTATTTTAACATTTCTTGACTAACAGCTAACAACTGTATCATGCTTTAACATTAGCACTTTTCTTAGCTGTTCATCGATTAGTTAGTAGCTATGTATGGCTAACAACTGTGGCAACAACTGTGCTTTCTGCTGTGCTATGCTGACAACTGTGTATGCTAGCAACAACACTTAACTATCACGATTATCAGTTGTAATGTATTATTAACTGTGCTTATTCATAACAGCTGTAACTGTGCTTTATTAACTGCTTTAATAGCTATTAGCTATACGATGGTTATTAACAGCTAACTAACTGTGCTATTAGCACAACATGCTGTGCTGTGCTTTCAACTACTTTATTTATGGATTAACCAGCTATTATTATTAGCTATGGCTAACAAGCTATAGCTAACAGCTATGGCTAAGCTAACATTGCCATTATAAGCTAATATGACTAGCTAACACTTTAACGGCTGGCTATGCTGTAACTGCCGCTGTAGCACAACAGCTAACTGCTGCTGCTGCAAAACTTCAATATCAGTTCCAATGGATTAACAGCTGTAAGCTGTGCATGCCGCTGTAGCTGTGGCTGTGGCTGTGGCTGTGGCTGGGGAGTTGCTTTCGCTGCTGCTGCTGCTGCCTGCATGCCGCCGCTGCTGCTGCTGCTGCTGCTGCTGCGCTATGCTGCTGCTGCTGCTGCTGCTGCTGCTGCTGCTACTACTACCAGTACTGCTACCGCTACCGCTACCATGCCGCTGCATGCCGCTGCCGCTGCACTACCGCTGCCGCTACCGGTACCGCTATGCCGTACCGCTACCTTTACCGCTATGGGACGCCGCTACCACTACCACTGCCTACCGCTACTATCAGTACCGGTACCGCTGCTACCGCTGCCGCTGCCTTACCGCTGCCGCTACCACTACCGCTACCACTACCAGTACCACTACCAGTACCGCTACCGCTACCGCTACCGCTACCACTACTACCACTACCACTACCAGTACCGCTACCGCTACCGCTACCGCTACCGCTACCGCTACCGCTACCGCTACCGCTACCGCTACCGCTACCACCAGTACCAGTACCAGTACCGCTACCGCTACCACTACCACTACCACTACCACTACCACTACCACTACCACTACCGCTACCACTACCACTACCAGTACCAGTACCGCTACCGCTACCGCTACCGCTACCGCTACCGCTACCGCTACCACTACCACTACCACTACCACTACCACTACCACTACCACCACCACTACCACTACCGCTACCGCTACCGCTACCGCTACCACTACCACTACCACTACCAGTACCGCTACCGCTACCGCTACCGCTACCACTACCACTACCACTACCACTACCACTACCACTACCACTACCACTACCACTACCACCAGTACCGCTACCGCCGCTACCGCTACCGCTACCGCTACCACTACCACTACCACTACCACTACCAGTACCAGTACCAGTACCGCTACCGCTACCGCTACCGCTACCGCTACCGCTACCGCTACCGCTACCACTACCGCTACCGCTACCGCTACCGCTACCGCTACCGCTACCGCTACCACCACTACCAGTACCGCTACCGCTACCGCTACCGCTACCGCTACCGCTACCACTACCACTACCACTACCACTACCGCTACTGCTACTACCAGTATTTCTGGCCCGTCAGATTTCAAGATGGCGACGTCGTTGATCTAGCCAAACTGGGGGACCGGTTTCTTCTTTCTTCTTCTTTAACTTCTGATGCTGCTGCATGCCGCTAGCACTATTCTGCTATGCTTCAACAGCTAACATTGCTGCTTAGCTATATTCAACACTTCAACACTATGAGTTATTGATTGCCAGCTTTATTTCGCATTGCAGCTGCTTAACACTATGCGCTAACACTTTATACCATAACACTGATTACCGATTTAACAAGCTAACAGCTAACAGCTATTAGCTAACAGCTAACAGCTGTGGCTAGCTGCCGTACCACTATGCGCTACCACTACCACTCAGTGAATGCAGTGATAACAATATATATTTTGTAAGTGCAATTAACACGTCTGCACCTGTTGATACACTGTCAAATTGAAAAGACTAACTGACCAGCATAAGCTGCACATTGTTTCTTTGAACAATGCAATGTATTCACAGCTACATACTGTTTGAATAGTGTAACTTGTGTCATTGTATGTGCAGTTCAGCTCTCTGGCCAATATACAAACGATGGTGTAACTTACTTGGTAATGATTATGGTATGATTGCCAGATCATGACATATTTACATTACTGTGTGATTTTAATGTTATGTTTTTTATGCACCATCCTAAGTGCAAAGGTGGCACCAGCAAGTTCTGCTGCTGGAGCTGTTGCCTTAGTTCTAGCTGTGATGTTGACAGAAAGCTTTGCTGCTGCTGCTGCTGCTGCTGCTGCTGCTGTAGCTGCTGCTGCTGCTGCTGCCGGTGCCAGCTACTTCTGCCATGCCTTCTGCCAACTGCCATACCACTACCAGTGCCAGCTATGCCAGCTAGCTACCATTACCATATACTATAGCTACCACTACTCGATTACCGATATAGCTATGACTAGCTATTATGTGAGTAACTATGCTATATATGCACTAACCGCTATATCAGTTATGGATTATGTTCTTACCATTATGGCTATGTTCTTATGACTAACAGCTATTATTCATAACTATGCACTAACACTATGCTAACACTTTATGGGTTCCTTATTTATAAGCTATGCCTAGCTATGGCTGTGCTTCAGCTTTAACAGCTATTACGCTATGCTTTATGCGCTATGCGCTATTAGCTGTACTAGTTGTGCATTGCCATTGTAGCTATATGCATTATTATTATGCTTCCTTATTCGCCGTGTGGCTAGCAGCTAGCTATGCTATCGATTATCGATTATAGCTAAGCTGTGCATTATACTATGCATATACTATTAACTATGTCACGCTATGGATTATGGTGCTCCGGATGTCCGGTTATGGATTGTAGCTAACAGCTAACAGCTATTAGCTAACATTGTAGCTGTGGCTATGCGCTGTATGCTAACACTGTACTTTAACACTGTGCTATGGGTTGGCAAGCTAGCTGTGGCTGTAGCTATGTTGCCAATGTGACTAGCTATTAGCTATACTATATATGCACTATGGATTATGCAGCTAGCTGTGGCTAGCGCAGCTATGGCTATGCTGTGCACTATGCGCTATACTTAGTTGCTTAAGCTATGGCTTCTGGCTAGCTAGCTAGCTAACAGCTAGCTAACAGCTAGCTGTGGCTAACACGCTGTACTGCCACTATACGCTACTTTATGCTATGGGTGCTTATTAGCTGGCTGTAGCTAGCTAACCGCTATGCGCTATAGCAACACTTATATGGTTCAGTTGTATGTAGCTATGATCTTGCTTCTTAGCTATGTGGCTGGCGCAGCTATGCGCTGTGCTATGCTACTCGATTATCGATGTATTAGCTGTAAGCTGTGACTAGCTGCTGTGCTGCCGCTGCCGCTGCGCTGCCATGACCGCTGCTGCCGGTGCCGGTGCCGCTGCCGCTGCCGCTGCCGCTGCCGCTGCCGCTGCCGCTGCCGCTGCCGCTGCCGCTGCCGCTGCCGCTGCCGCTGCCGCTGCCGACTGCCGCTACCGCTACCGCTACCGCTACCGCTACCGCTACCACTGCACCGCTACCACTGCCACTGCCGCAGCCGATTGCCGCTGCCATTGCCACTGCCGCTGCCGCTGCCGCTGCCGCTGCCGCCTGCCGCTGCCGCTGCCACTGCCACTGCCACTACCACTGCCACTACTACCAGTACCGCTACCGCTACCGCTACAGCTACCGCTACCGCTACCACTACCACTACCGCTACCACCTACCGCTACCGCTACCGCTGCCGCTACCGCTACTGCCGCTGCCGCTGCCTGACCGCTGCTGCCGGTGCCGGTGCCGCTACCGCTGCCACTACCTACCACTACCACTACCGCTGCCGCTGCCGCTGCCGCTGCCGCTGCCGCTGCCGCTGCCGCTGCCGCTGCCGCTGCCGCTGCAGCTGCCGCTGCCGCTGCCGCTACCACTGCCACTGCCACTACCACTACCACTACCGGTGCCGCTGCCGCTGCGCTGCGCCGCTGCCGCTGCCGCAGTTATCATGATTACTAAAATGTTTACTGCTAGTACAGTTACTGCTGCCGCTGCCGCTGCCGCTGCCACTGCCGCTGCCGCTGCCGCTGCCGCTGCCGCTGCCGCTGCCGCTGCTACCAGTACCGCTACCGCTACCGCTACCGCTACCGCTACCGCTACCACTACCACTACCAGTACCAGTACCGCTACTGCCGCTACCGCTACCGCTGCCGCTGCCACTGCCACTGCCGCTGCCGCAGCCACTGCTGCCGATTTGCCGCTACCGCTACCGCTACCGCTGCCGCTGCCACTGCCACTACCACTACCACTGCCACTACCACTACCACTACCACTACCACTACCAGTACCGCTACCGCTACCGCTACCGCTACCGCTACCGCTACCACTACCACTACCACTACCACCAGCCAGTACCGCTACCGCTACCACTACCACTGTGCGCTGTGCTAACAGCAACTGTGCTTTTAGCTGTGGCTATTGCTATTAACTGTATAGTTAACAGCTACTTAGCTAACAGCTATGTGCATTAGCTAGCTGTAGCTATGCTACTATGCTATGGGTTGCTTCAAGTTATTCAACTATGCCAAGCTATGCAGCTAGCTAACAGCTAGCTATTACTATTGCTATTACTATTACTTTATATAGATGTAAACTATTATTATTAGCTAACAGTAACAGCTAGCTATTATGACTAGCTATGACACCTTAATATTATTATAGCTATATTAGCTATTATTAACAAGCTATGCTATACTAACACTATACTATACTTTCACTATGGGTTAACAGCTAACATTCTTAGCTAGCTAACAGCTAGCTAACATTCTTAGCTATTGCTTTAACAGCTAACATTAGCATTAGCAACTGTACTTTATGCTATTACTATTATAGGTTATAGATTAGCATGCTTCAACATTTAACATTGTAGCTAACAGCTAACAACTGTAACTATACTTTATACTATTGCGCTATACAATACTACTATGATATGATATGGCTATGGCTATGCTTTATGCTATTGCGCTGTGGCTGTACTGCTAACATATGCGCTAACAACTGTGCTATGGATAGCAAGCTATTGACTATGACTGGCTAATAACATTAACAGCTAACAACTATTACTAACAACTGTATTAACTGTAACAAATGGGTGTGGCTATGGCTATGCTAGCTAACATTTGTATCAGCATTTCTGCTGTGCTGCAGCTAACAGCTGTAGCTAGCAACTATATTAACTATCCCGATTAGCAGCTAGCTAACAGCTAACAGCTACCAGCTGTGCACTTCTGCTAACTATGATCTGATGTCAGCTGGCTATGGCTGGCTGGCTGCCGTGGCGCCGCTGCCGCTGCCAAGCTACTGCTATGATTATGATACCATGTAAGCTGCCAGCTGCCGCTACCGCTGCCGCTGCCGCTGCTGCTGCCGCTACCGCTGCCGCTACGGCTACCGCTACCGCTACCGCTACCGCTACCGCTACCGCTACCGCTACCGCTACCGCTACCACTACCACTACCACTACCAGTACCAGTACCGCTACCGCTACCGCTACCGCTACCGCTACCGCTACCGCTACCACTACCACTACTACCACTACCACTACCAGTACCAGTACCGCTACCGCTACCGCTACCGCTACCGCTACCACTACCACTACCACTACTACCAGTACCAGTACCGCTACCGCTACCGCTACCGCTACCGCTACCGCTACCACTACCACTACCACTACCACTACCACCAGTACCAGTACCGCTACCGCTACCGCTACCACTACCACTACCACTACCACTACCACTACCACTACCACTACCACTACCACTACCACCACCACCACCACCACCACCACCACTACCACTACCACTACTACTACTACTACTACTACTACTACTACTACTACTACTACTACCAGTACCAGTACCACTACCGCTACCACCACTACTACTACTAATACTACTATTACTACTACTACTACTACTACTACCAGTACCAGTACCACTACCGCTACCACTACTACTACTAATACTACTATTACTACTACTACTACTACTACTACTACTACTACTACTACTACTATTACTACTACTACTACTAGTACTACTAGTAGTAGTAGTAGTAGTAGTAGTAGTAGTAGTAGTAGTAGTAGTAGTAGTAGTAGTAGTAGTAGTAGTAGTAGTAGTAGTAGTAGTAGTAGTAGTAGTAGTAATAATAATAACAATAATAATAACAATAATAATAACAATAATAATAACAATAATAATAACAATAATAATAACAATAATAATAACAATAATAATAACAATAATAATAACAATAATAATAACAATAATAATAACAATAATAAACAGTTTCAATAATACATACCTGCATACGTAATAAGACCGGACTGTGTACAACAGCAGTGTAAATAAATAAAATATATATCCACAAAATACAAAGTAGAAAATAAAACATGATTCGAAACGTAACAACGACATTTCTCTTTAATTGTGTGTGACATGTTTCAGTATAAGTTTAATTTTGAACAGGTTTTTTTTATAATATAATATTACCTGATAAAGAAAATGGTCTTTATTTAATTTTGAATTTCAAATTCGGCCAGAGAATCAATCAGCGTCTCTATCCTATTCTAGGGTAAGGTCGCCCTGGCGGTAATATCGGCAGAGTATAAATCAACCAGGCAGAGATGATGGGCTAAAAATACTGACGCCTTTTATATTAAATCCCCAGGCGGCTTAGTTTCATCTACCCGACCCACGTTCGGCTGCGCAACTTCCGGTAACTATAATGTTTCGCTACGAAGGAAAATACTTTACTAAAAATGTACTTCGCTACAAGCTTGTTTCTTGATAAAAAAAAAAAACGGAGTGTGGGGAGCGGTGGTCACGCTTTAGAGCACCTGACTGTCAGTCCAGGGGACGGTGGTTCAACCCCACCTGCCGCCGTTGCGAAACTTAGACAATTTCGTTCACCCCACATTTACCTGTCTTTCGGAAGGGACACTAAAAGCCGGTGGTCCCTTCTAGTTGGTGTCTATGCAAGGGGAAGTAAAAGACCCCATACATGGGGTAAATGTGTAACCTGTAGTGGACTCACTAATTCTTACTAGTGCGTGATGCCCCAGTAGGGGTATTGCACTACAACATATCAGAATTTGAATCAGAATGTTTACTTCGTCACATGCCACCGCGTGGCGCCACCTTTGCGGTTTCTACTGTAATCTGATTGTGCACATATTTGCAAGATAAGTAGCATCTATAATGTTTATTACGAAATTATAACGTGTTCATACTGTGCATATCTTACAGAGAATTCCTTCAATATTGTTAAACAGTAAAACTGTGATCGGATGTTGAATGTCTTCTCTAAGCAATTCTTAGACACGATTGACTGATCAACTGTATATACCTTGTAGTGGCATTTCCCGAATGCCCCAAATTAAGGTGGTGACATTAATTGCATTAATTAACCAAACACAATGGGCGAGTAAGACGATAATAAATTAATGTGGCTGTGTATAGACCCTATATCCATTGCTTAGGGTCAAAAGCCAGTAAAATTAAGGTGATTACACGTTTGTGCCTGTATGGTTACTGTGTTTGTGGATGATGTTGCAAGTGATACTATTAATATCTCTGAATGGATTCTACTGTCACGCAGAGCCACTGCTACCAAGAATTGGTGATGCAATAAATACAACCTAGATCACGACCCCTAATGTTCGGTGCATATGGGGTGCATGCACTAACAATCCGGGTTCAATGCTGGCAAGTCGTATCTGACATTCGCACAGTAAAAGTAGCAATAGCGCGGCGACGTCCCTTACAAGTCACCAGTACAGCTGTAGTCAGGTATGTAGTTACTATGTACACGCCATGAACTGAACTGGACCAACAAGCAACGTAAGAATAAAATCGCCTCGGTCGGTTCACAGCGTGCGACTGGCCTTGCATAACTATATCACACGCCGTATAATAATAATAATTTATTATTTAAAACATTCCGGTAGATCTGTTAGTAGACATATTTATCTGAATTCATAATTTCGCTAAGCGTAGTGGTGGCTTGTAATGAACTAGATACAAAACGTCACTAGTTTTACACGTAATCGGCGTGTAGGCCTATATCAGTGTTTTTCAAGTAATTGGCATGTAAAGAAGTACAATTTAAATAAATTACCTTTGCTTGTAACGAAATAATGTTATCAAAAGTAACTATAGTTTTTATGTCCTCGCTTTTCTTTATTTTGCGAAATATTTTTCATTGCAACATGTTCGTGTTTAGTCGTCATGGGGTCATATCGATATGTCGAAATCTTTTAATAATATGCAACGATGCGATGGGACGACTAGGACTGAGTTAAGACAGACCTAGATAGAAAGTGAGACGAATGGAAAATAACTGCAAAAGACAGATGTTATTTGAGAATGTTGGTATAGAACGTAGTGAGAGAAAACGAGGAGGAGAGAGAAGAGAAAGAAAAGGCAACGAAAACCATGGCCCACTTCATCCTTGACGAGAGGGATGCAAAGAGGAGCACAACACTCACAGTGATTCAAGGTGGCCAGGTCGCAGTCGTCTTTGTTGGGGCTGGAATGATACACCGATGTACCTGATATGACTCTAGTTTAGAATGAACTAGTTATCCGGTTACACGGGGTCATGAGTACGGTCGAACGAACAATCATATTGACGGATCTGGAGGACTTTGTGTTAGAATTGGAGCACGACTAACCTCGTGTTTGCACTGAATGCCGTCTTGTAAGATTTGATAAGTAAGAAAATGTTATTATTATATGGCAACTTTCAATAGATTGTATATATATATATATAATATATATATATATATATATATATATATATATATATATATATATATATATATATATATGTTCACAATGGTATCAACAATTCCACACAATATCATAAAACGGTAAAATTTCTTATTAAAATAATCATTGAACAAATTGTACGTAATAAAATTAAAGCATGTACATTAGAACTACAGTTAACTAAAAAAGTATTCTAAAATATATTTAAAAAGAAAGTAAATTAAACTGTCTGTTAAAATACGCGAACATCATTAACCGTTCTAATAATGTACCAAACACCATGGAATTAAAGAGTTTTGTAGCGATTTGTGTTCGCCATTGGAATTGGTAACTCTTGGCACGACCTCATTATATGGTAGGGTATGTGGCACATTTCAACCATTTGGTAAGAGCACATTCAGTTTGTGGTCACTACGGTTCTTTTTAGCGATACACGCTCCACATAATTCATCGTTGTACAGGAGATGATGCAGTGCAAAATGATAGAATGTGCAGAATGATAGGCCCCTATCTTCAGAGTTGGTTAAATTTAGTGCATGGTTTAAAACAAATATTCTTTTTAAATAAATGTTTATAAAACAAACTTTATGGTTACAAATTCAAATCAATTAAAAAAGATATGTAAAGGTAGTTTGTGGCAACTACTGCGAGGAATGCAATGTTAGAAATAATATTAGTTTTGATGATATGAGTAAATAGATGAATATTGATCTATCTACACAACTATCTGTCTGTCCGATATATATATACATCAACGACTCACGCACTGTTCTACGTTTACGCAATTGCTTAACCCCTTGGTTTTGTCGCGCCACTGAGCTTGATCTTCGAGGATATTGGCGCATAAGAAGTTATTATTATTATTATTATATATATATATATATATATATATATATATATATATATATATATATACAAACAAAATGATAGAATGGGCTGAATGATAGGCCCCTATCTTCAGAGTTGGTTAAATTTAGTGCATGGTTTAAAACAAATAATTTTTTTAAATAAATGTTTCTAAAACAAACTTTATGGTTACAAATTCAAATCAATTAAAAAAGATATGTAAAGGTAGTTTGTGTCAACTTCCGCGAGGAATGCAATGTTAGAAATCAGATTAGTTTTGATGATATGAGTAAATAGATGAATATTGATCTATCTACACAACTATCTGTCTGTCCGATATATACATATATATATATATATATATATATATATATATATATATATATATATATATATATTATAATAATATTGATATATTGAAACAGATACAAAAGATGTGGACCTTCCTTTCTGCGCGAGTGACAGCTTACAGATGTCTAGCGCGCCGACAAAGCATCGCCATCTTCCTAGTTATCGGTGGTTGTTCATTGGTCATTCTGCCACTTCTGTACCCAAACTTGGGTTACCAGCTGACCGACAAGATACTGCGACGACATACACAGTCCATACAGTGTCCATCGCTGCATTTCGCCAAAGACCCTCTTCCCACGACGGCGCTGGCTAGTTTCCCGGGTTCGGGAAATACTTGGATGAGGCATCTCATCCAACAATCAACAGGTTCGGTAACAATTGTATGCGAAAATGTCAGCATAGCATAACGTTTGAACAGAGCTCTGATGTTTGTTTCTCACATGTTAACCTTGTAAACATGTAAAGGTCACAGGTAAATTTATATGTAGCATCCTTAACTTCCTCGCAAATCGTGACTGTTTGTCGAGCAAACTACAGAAGACGTAATCAGCCACAGCAACCACTGGGGCGCGAGGATTTTATATAATGCAGTATTCATTCCTCCGGATTGCTCAAAGCGCTTTACAATTTACTCACTGGCAGACCCTTTCAATCGAACGCCATCTCGACTTCTCTGGACAGTATCTATAAAATTATTACCTGAGGGACTTTGCACGGCAATCCGGGATTTTCAAGCGATATGTTAATGCGGAAGACTTTAAACTGCCCGATGTTTACAACACATACAGTTTCCAATGTTTCATTTTATAATAATGTACTGGAGTTCTAGACGAACTGGGAGACACACACATACGCACACGCAGACGCAGACGCAGACACACACACACACACACACACACACACACACACACACACACACACACAACAAACACAAACAAACAAACAAACACCACACCTCACACGCACACACACACACACCCACAAACAAACAAACAAACACCACACACCACACACACACACACACACACACACACACACACACACACACACACACACACACACACACACACACACACACACACACACACACACACACACACACACACACACACACACACACACACACACACACACACACACACACACACACACACACACACACACACACACACACACACACACACACACACACACACACACACACACACACACACACACACACACACACACACACACACACACACACACACACACACACACACACACACACACACACACACACACACACACACACACACACACACACACACACAACACACACACACACACACACACACACACACACACACACACACACACACACACACACACACACACACACACACACACACACACACACACACACACACACACACACACACACACCACACACACACACACACACACACACACACACACACACACACACACACACACACACACACACACACACACACACACACACACACACACACACACACACACACACACACACACACACACACACACACACACACACACACACACACACACACACACACACACACAAAGTTAGAACATCACTATTAACAACTGGAAAGATAGAGGATGCCAAACAATACAAACAATAGACAGTTGCCGACACGGTGTTCTCGCGAGTCAAACGTCGCGATTTACAACTTCAATATTCGGACTAGGTTCACTTGACTGAATCAAACATTTCTCCTATGGGGTTTGCCAGGGGTAGTTTGCATAGCAAACATCCCGGCTTGCTAGGACGGTTTGGCGCGTGAAAGTATGTTAATGTATTTCTCTAAAACATCTCCATTGACGCTTTGTTTTCGTACCAGTGATGAAACAATAATTGGTTCTGATTAATAATATCGATACCTTAAATGAAGACAGATTTACAAAATATTGTCTGAAAATAAAACAGCATTACATGACTGGTCTCTGCGAAAACAGGAAATGATTACATCTTCCAGGCATCTACACTGGAGCCGTTTATCGGGATGTACAGCTCCTGGCGGGAGGTTTCCCTGGAGAAGGAATGAGAAACGGGTCTGTCATCGTCGTCAAAACCCACCGTGGTGGTAATCAAGGAACCTACGATCGAGCCATACTGTTGATACGAAACCCTTACGACGCCATACTGTCAGAGTTCAACAGACGCAACTCGGCCAACAAGTCTCACGTTGGCTCTGTCTCTTTGGCGGATTATCAAAGCGGTGAGTAGGAAATATCTTTTAGCAAAAATAAATTATTAACTAGATTTAACCAGATTGCGACCTAGAGAATTAACTATAGATGGCAGCTGGACAAGGATGCCCTTTGGCTTATCGAGGGTCCAACCTATCTATCTGAGGGTGTCCCGCCGTTCTGAGGTGTATGTCGATTTTATGTGAAAACATTAACACAACTAGCACCCACACAATCAGCAGATGTGTTCCATTCATTTACTGTTCTTTGTGAAAATGATAACTTTCTAATGTCTAGAGTGAAATGCTCCTTTGCTATTGTAACTGCAGGCCTGTAATTATTCTCACTTCCTTAACCGAGAAAAATAATATTTCTGTCAATATTTTCATAACCATTCAATATCTTAAGCACTTCTATCTGATCTTCTCCCATCAATAGCCTGGTCTCTTGTGTTGTTAAACCACATTCTCTTAGACGAATTTCGTAACTTATATAACCCTCAGCTTTCTCGTTGGACTTTAAACGCCCTGCAATGGGCTCCGTCCAGTATCTGAGAGAAGAGGAGAGAAGAGAAAAAGAGTCAAAGATCATGTGTCACCTCTGAAAGAGATTTCATCAACTATACAATTGGGTCATGGTCAAACGTCATTACAGACGTGTGACGTCATTACAGACGTGTTTTCTCAACTTTCACATTAGCGGGAAGATGGAACATTTCAAGTAGAAGTTGTCGTAGAATAAGAATTTCTCCTCATCCTGCTGTAGTTCACGAACTAGGTGATTGTACGCACCATATTGATACCATTTTTAATGAGGTCGTGAACCTACCAACGATGCTTTAGCTTTCTGTTTTGCAACACTTGAAACGCTGCCCCAACTGTAGTTGTCATTTATTGTTGCTCAAGTACTAACGCTGCAATACGGACTGCAAACGGCATGCTAGTGTGCACGTAATCTATGCGGAAGCTGTTTTTACGAGCATGCATTTTATGAAACATTTCTTTCATATATTATTATTTATTATCATTTATGTATTATTATTATTATTATTATTATTATTATTATTATTATTATATTTCATGATATAATAATTATAATGTTTTACTTTATAACATACTATAATTCTTTATGTGCTTGTATTAATATGTTAAACATTACATTTGTATCTTACTTACATATTTGATCAGCTTTTTAATTTCAACATGTTTTTCTTTAAGAACACAATCTGAATAATTCACTTGCGTGATAATGTTGATAGTACTAACAAGTTATTACTTTACTAAATGCGTTCCATGTCCACGCAGCGCCTAGAATCCAAGGCCCAGGCCTACTTCTTTATGATGCGATGCGCAAAAGCTTGGAACATAATTGTTTGCTGAAGCTGTCCACTGTTTTAGAGCATAAATGTATACATGTATTTTTGGGTTTCAGCGAAGTGGAAGCATTTCAGCATCTCAAATTTGAAAAACTGGCGTAAACTCAACCTCTCCTGGCTGCAAGAGTTCAAAGGACCTCTCCATGTGACCTTCTATGAAGACCTCAAGACGAATTTACGGGGAGAACTGGACGCCATTACTCAATTCCTTGGTGTTACTCCGACTTTTGTAGAATGCGCTTTGATAAAACGGAAAGGCAACTACCTACGAAATAAAACGAAAAAACCTGATTTTGAAAAACTGTACGACGAAACGATTTCGCTCGTGGCTGATGTTAACATACAGGACGTGTATCGAGTGATATATTCAGCCAATCACGTGACGATGTCGGAAAAGCGGCGACGTCACGCACGGAATCGTAATCATACAGAACACTACGATTCTGGTTTCAGAAACCTTTCGCCAAACCGAGAATACCGAGGAGGTAGAACTGTAAGGGCTAGTTGAAATGCACAGTCCTAACATTTTATCTTTATTTATGTTTTCTGTTGTGTATTGTGCGCAAATCAACTTGCAAAGAAATGTGGCCGCAGCTCGTTTGATGTTGAATAAATGATAATGGATTCATATAGATAAGGTTGGTAATGGGCATAATTTATCAGCGTTGAAGCTCCAAGATGGTTGCCGTGGTGTGAGACCGTACATTTCGTGGGAAAGGTAATTTCAAGAAATAATCATGCCAAAAGCACGAAAGCCCTCCAGTGTCACTGACAGTGATGTAGGTGACACTGAGGTGATGGTAATGAAGTTTGTTGAGCTGCTAAAGGACGAGGGGGTACTTAAAACTTTAAGGTCAGCTTTGTACCCCCAGGCGCTATCAGACAAGCTTGACAAACTGACACGAACAATAGCTGACCTGACGTCCCAGCTCGAAACCAAAGAGAAAAAAATTACCGCCCTGGAAGAGAGGGTGGAACGACTGGAGGGTGAGTGCGACAGAGCTGAACAGTAGGGGGAATTTGAGATTTTGCGGCATTCCTGAGACTGGGGAGGGAGAGGACACTACGGCTAAGGTGGTCGATATTATCAATACCAAAATAGCCTTTACCCCCCCCCTCCAGTGTCTCAGGAGGACATTATTGTTATCCACAGGCTGGGCAAGAGGAGTGACACTGGCGACCGGCACCGCGTCGTAATTGTGCGATTCAGTAAAGTTACGGTGCGTGACGGAGTGATCAGGGCGAGGAGGCGATTACGCAATACAAACGGCAGCACCGAACAAATCTACGTCAATGAAGATTTGACCCAGCGCCGCGCTGCACTAGCCGTCGCGACAAGGCAGATGGAGAAAAAAATCAACGACTGCTGGACCTACAATGGCAAGATTGTGGTAAAGACTTTGACAAACATAATAAAGGTCATCAACACGGAGGCGGAGATTAATAATCTTCGTTAAACACAGAAACCCGGCCTTAGTGACTCTTGATCGGGAACATTCACATTGTCCATCTTATGAACGTTTACCAGAACCAATGTCTGTCATATGAATGTTTATCATAGGCAGAAAAATTATTATAATCAATGTTAATTATTAATTATTGTTATGCATTTCAAATTATAATGGATTGTATAGTGTTGTTTAAAATGATATGTACAATTATTATCTTAACCTTCTGTGTTTTGCTTTGAGGTATCTAGCTAATATGAACCTGTCAGTGACTTCTTTTAATGTCATGTTCTTTCCCCTTTTTAGTCAACTAAATCTAATTTACGTTGATTGATATATTATGTTATTTCTAATTTATCACAACAAAACAATGTTTTATGTTCTTTTCTCTCTCTCAATAGTTAAATGCATTGGTAATTATATAGGTCTTTTTTTAAATGGACATTAGCAGACATTGTTTTATATTTATAAACCAAATGTGATATTTTTATAGAGCCATGTATGTGTGTAATAATAATAATAATAATAATAATAACGTTTTATTACATTAAATGCAAAATTAATTATTTAAACACAATGCTTAACTTGTATTGCCGCTTGAATGTATTACTCTATATTTGACTGATTTTTGGTTTTTTCTTACTACATATGTTACTTTTTTGTTACTACATATTAAGCAGTGGCGTGTTAAAAAAACACTAAACATATACTGTATAATCTCTCCCACGAAAAGGTCCTCTTGCATTTCATGATGCAATTTATCTTTTTTCTTTTGTTCAGTTTGTTCTACTTACAAAGCAACAACATGTCTATCTCATTCTGTTCTCATAATCACTTCTGCAAGCACTTATGCAATTACTTTCAGTGCATCACTTTATTAAAGGTCAACAAACACTATACCACTAATAAGCTTAAACATAGGGAGATACATATGTCACTATTTTATGAACACATACTTACAAATACATTTGATATAAAAAGAACACATAATAAATTGGAAAATTATATAAAAGTATGACGTTAGACGAAACATTCCTTTCATATTTAGGAGGTATTAATAATAATGATTTAATTAATATCTTAGACACAAATCTTATTGACAATTATGAACCTCAACTAATACGCCGATCATCCTATTATGACTCTGACAAGTTTACCAAACTAACACAAACAAACAAATCTTGTTTTAGTGTCTTAAGCACAAACATTCAATCAATAAATTCTAAATTTAATGAATTGGAGGCTTTCATAGAAGAGCTAAGTAGTAACAATTTTAAATTTAATGTAATTTGCTTACAGGAAACTTGGACATCAGAAAATGATGACTTATCACAATTTTCCCTACATGGTTATGACTGTATAGCACAAGGTAAAACATGTAGTAAAAATGGAGGGCTAATCGTATATGTCGACAATAACTATAGATCTGAGGTCAAGTTAAAACTAAACATGTATGAACACTGGGAAGGCTTGATAGTCCAAATAAATGGTGGTAATCTATCCAAAAGCATAACGATCGGAAAGTATAAACATAAAAAATCTATGTGGATTATACAAGGCATACTAAGATCAATACAATATCGAGACAAATTGTATAAACAACTAAAATTGACACATCCAAATTCTTCTAACTATTAAATTATTAACATAAACCTAAAAACATATAATACAATATTAAAACATACTATTCGTGCAGCCAAAAAAGGGTATTTTGAAAACAGATTTTATCGATTCAAAAACGATATAAAAATACCTGGAAAGTTATTAATGAATTTATTTCAAAAAAGCAAACACATAAAAAACTACCATTATTTTTTATAGACAATGATACCAAAATAACTGATAAAAAGGATATTGCAAATAAATTTAATAATTATTTTACAAATATAGGACAATCCATTACACAAGGGATTAAATACAAAGGTAGCAAAAAATACAGTTATTATTTATATATATTGATGAAGAAACTGTGAGGAAAACTATAAACAACCTTCCCACAAAAAACAGCTGTGGATTTGATGGTATCTCAACAAAATTACTCAAAGTAATTGAACCTGTAATCTTAAAATCATTAACACTGTTAATAAACCAAGTTTTATACTCTGGTGTATTCCCTGATAAACTGAAAATTGCAAAAGTTATTCCTATATTTAAGAAAGATGATCCATCCTTATTTGAAAACTATAGTCCAATCTCTCTTCTTCCTACCATTTCTAAAGTATTAGAAAAACTAATTTTTATACAATTATATTCATATTTCAACGAAAAGAAGTTTCTAAATGATAATCAGTATGGTTTTAGAGCTAAATATTCAACAGAATACGCTGCGTTTGAACTAATTGATAGAATTGTGACTAAAATGGATAAAAATGATATACCAATTAATGTATTTCTTGACCTATCAAAGGCATTTGACACTATTGACCATAACATTTTACAAAACAAATTAGCATACTATGGCCTTAATGGCTCAGCCTTGCATTTTTTCAAAAGTTACTTACAAAAGAAGAAATAGAATTACAAGCATCCAAAAAAAGGTTATGCGAATAATAACCTTAAATACATATAATTCACATACAGAACCACTTTTCAAAAATCTTAAACTACTGAAAATAGAAGATATGTTAAAGTTACAAGAATAACATTTTATTTTAAATATATTCATAAACAATTACCTTCGTATTTACTAAACTGGCAAATTATACCAAGTATTAATATACACAATTATAATACTCGTGCAAAAGAGAATATACATACTTTTAGAACTAAGCATAAATTTGCAATGAAATGTCTCAGACACAGCCTCCCACATACTATAAATGAGACTCCTGATGCAATTAAAAACAAAATATACACTCACAGCTTGCATGGCTTTATCATTTATATAAAAACATGTTTGTTAAACAACTACAGTGATATATGTACTCTATCACATTGTTACATATGTCAAAAAAATTAATAAATACAATATATGTTAATGTTCATTAGCCCATCTCCACACCACATCACATTTTCTTACTAAAAGCTAACACTTCCAAATAAACATTTGAGTTAGACATCTTGTATACTAAGGACCATACTACTTTATTCCATGAAATTATGGTGGCTCCTATGACAGCGACATTATTGTCTTAATATGAGCTACCAACCCCAGTTTGTAAATGTTATATGATTGTGGGTTTTTATTTTGGTACAATAAGAATTACTATAAGTGCACACATTTGTATGTATTGTAACCCTTAACGTATAGACTTATAATAGTATGTGAACTTGATATAATGTGTGTATGTATGCTTGTATAAATGTACTAACGAAATTGATGTACTTTCAACAAATTCTGTACCTACTTGGGGTCAATAAATATTATGGTTATGGTTATATTATGGTTATGGTTATCGCAGGAAAGTAGCAGATTTCCACCTGCCCAGAGATTGGATCTGCACATCTGTGTACCCTCGCGTTGCTGCAGTAATGGCTGCACCTATTCTAAATGAATGACAGTCTTTCTCATGCGAGTTATGAGGGTCTTTCTCATGCTGACAGTTGAGATAAAAAATATGTTCGCGAATTGGGTGTTTTGTCAAGAAAACAAAAAGTGGTCCTGGTGAGGAGCCACGGGTATGTAAGTAGCGACAGATATGTACGACAGGTCAGTTGTGTGACTGTGCATTTATTTCGAGAACAACGGGCTTGCCAACGTGTTGGTGTTTAGCATACCGAATTGTTAATTGCAAGGATGACTTTAAACGGTCACGAGCAGGCACGATAACAAGATCACTTTGTTTGATTACATGTTCAGCCAGGTCGCACCGTAATTTCTCCAATTCTAAAAAAATCCATGAAAAGCTAACATGAACATAGCGGCTATGCATAGCTGCAAAAATATGTCAGGCTGACATATTTTGCAGCACGGACTAGGAGACCTAGCATTTTTAGATCAATAGGCCGTCTCAAATTAATAGAAATGAATAGCGGGGAAAAACGAAATAAAATTCCGCATAAATCTCATCGACCAAAACATTATAACCTGGACGTAGAGGGTGTTTCAGTGCAGCCACGGTGTGCGCGCGAGAGCCGGAAAGGGGGAAAAGTCCCGGTACGAATATGGAATAAGATCACAAAATAAAAACCGGGAATAAGTTCAAATCCAAAAAGGAAAGATCAATAAATGGACACAACAGTAAATGATTAAATGGAACAAGTTGGGTACTTTTGCAGTTTAGGCCCGCACCTCCAAAAAAACACAAAAATGATCACCTACGATGACCAAACTTCGCTGTATCTACTACACCTGTACTACGCGTATGCACTTCTCACGTGATCAAAAAATTATAATTAATGCCTGAAATCGATCAAAATGTGTAAGTAAATAACACGCTTTCTTCTATATATATATATATATATATATATATATATATATAATATATATATATATATATATATATATATATATACATAAGTATATAATTACTATATACACATATATTACATATTATATATATTAAATAAGATATATATATGTATATATATATATATTTTTTTTAAATATATATAAATAATATATATGTATATATAATATATTATTGATATATATATATATATATATATATATATATATTTTTATAATATATATTATTATATATATATATATATATATATTATTATTTATATATATATATATATTAATTTAATATATATATATCATGTTGTAATATAATAAACATACTTACTATGTGTATATATATAATAATATATATATATATATATAATATATTATGTATACATTATATACAATAATATGCATATAATATATTTACGTATTATAAATGGTTAACATATATTATATATGTAAATTATCATTACCATTTATAATATGTAAATATATTATATGTATATTATATATTGCACAAATAAACAACATTTCTTACAAAGGCATTATATGCATTTATGTAGACATAGGAATGTGGTTAAAAATACGGATAATTACGATATAAAGTTAAGTTATATATAGTTTATTTAATATTACATTTTAATAATATATTATATATATATATATATATATATATATATATATATATATATATATAGCAAATGTTGAATGCTTTGAATGTTATCATTATCATTTATAATATATATATATATATATATATATACACATATTATATGGATGTTATATATTGCACAAATTACTTAATAAGTTTCATACAATAAACAACATTTCTTATTAATGCATTATAATGCACAACATAGATGTAGTTTATGTTTATATATATATATATATATATATATATATATATATATATATATATATATATATATATATGTTTATATATACGTATATTATGCATTGTTTACTGACATCGTAGCACTTCATAGTAGATTATGTCTAAGACGTGTCAACTTCTAGTAACATAACCCTAAGTCATTACTTCTTTTTCCTGGCCTAGTTGACCAGGTTGTCCACCTTGGCAACACCATGTCAATCAATTTTAACCCTGATGAAGGGCAGCTACCTGCTGCCAGGACGAGTTCGGAGCTACAAGCGGGATGACATCATGACACCATCAGAACAAAAGACATGTGCCCTCTTCCAGGTATCCCCAAGCCAGAAGCACTGCAAATAACCATGTAAGCCACGTATTCTACAACTGTGCCAGGAAAGGGAAAGGGGAAGGAAACTCCTCCAAAGTGAGCCCGGTAGAATGTTCACATTGCTGCCACATAGTATAACAATGACATTATATATTTCATATCTTTGTAATGCTTTGTAAGTAAATAAAAAGATCATGTCTTGTCTCAAAGTGTTTTCAAAATGCTAGTGTAGAACTAGTACGGCTATTTTCGCTTTTTATTCCATGTATACTGTGAAATTATTTTACCAGTTGCAGCAGCAGCTATTTTGTACCTCTAATGTGCAGTTTTACCATAACATGTATGGTATGTGAGTCGAATGTGAATGTTTAACCATGCAATTGGTATGGATATACTTTTTATGACTGTTTGTCTGACTGAAACACTAATAATCACCAGCAGTAAGTCTCGGCTCGATGGAACAAGGTGAAAAGGTGACTAAGGCAAATTAACAGCCTTTTTTACCTGCATCGAATGTGTTACATGTTAATTTGTTTGCATCATGTTTGTTCTACCATGGTGTATTTGTATTATAACACAGATAGTCTTTGCCTAATAGAAATGTCATACAGAAAGTATTATGTGAACAAAACAAATTCACAACCGAAACAGCTGTTCTTAATGTGTAGTTTTGCGAAACTTTGATATTTCAGTTTTGCTGTAGCAGCTTTTTATTGCTACTGTGCAGTTATTCCATTACAACCAAGGTGCATGCGAAGTGTGTATGTTGCATGATCATTGATCAATATGTTCTTCACCAATAACTATATAACTTCACCAATATTTGGGATAGCAATTTAATGTTTCTACCAGTGTTAAATGAATCCCCTTTCAAAAAATATAAAAACTGCAAATCCAAAT
Source organism: Ridgeia piscesae (assembly GCA_025642075.2). Lineage (NCBI taxonomy): Eukaryota > Metazoa > Annelida > Polychaeta > Sabellida > Siboglinidae > Ridgeia > Ridgeia piscesae. The sequence goes on from JAODUO010000294.1 coordinate 191,126, forward strand.
TTTCCTACTTATCACTGGTTTAGAAATTATATATATATATATATATATATATATTATATATATATATATATATATATATATATATATAGTATACATATATATTACATATATGTAATATATATACCTATATATTATTAATATGTATATTATTGTATGATATTGTAATTATATATATATATATATATATATATATATATATATTATACATATATATTATTGTAATATATGTAATATATGTAATATATGTAATATATATAACTATATATTATTAATATGTATATTTATTATGTATATTTATTATGTATATTGTAATTGTATATATATATATATAAATATACATATATATATGTATTACATACACACATATATATACTATATATATATATATATATATATATATATATTATATATACATTATACATATATATATATCTATAATATTATATATAATAGTATTTAATTACATATATATAATATATATATATATATATACATACATACATACATACATACATACAGTATAATAATTATATGATACTGTATCAGCACATTTTATTACTATTCATATATTCATACATATATACTTATTACATACACACATATAATTATATATATATATATATATATATATATATATATATATATAATATATATATATATATATATATATATATATATATATATATATATATATTAATATTAATTGTTACTTATCAATTTCTTTTTAGTAATGAATATTTCCTGATAGTAAAAATATTGAAACATTATGCAGATAAGCAATTAACATGTTTCTGCTCGTATCAGCTGTTATTAAGTAAAATCTAAAATGCGTATTTCACGTAATTAATTTTTTCCTGGTAGTATAAAATAATTACAAGTTCTTAACCATCTTCAAATAAATTGTGGCCTGACCCATGGTTTAACGGCAGCAAGATGGTGGCGCCACTTTGCGCAGTTCACTGTGTCAGTAGTGTCTCGACGAAGAAAGCGCGTTAGTTAGTTACACATTTTGATCGATTTCAGGCATTAATTATTATTTTTTGATCACGTGACAAGTGCATACGCGTAGTACAAGTGTATTAGATACAGCATGCGAAATTTGGTCATCGTAGGTGATAATTTTGATGGTTTTTTCGAGGTGCGGGCAACACACTGTCTCATAAACAGTCAACTTACTACCGAATAAAGCAACAGAATATACGATACAAATAAACACGACTCACTTTGTTCGATTCGGAAAGAACTGGGGAAGAATGGTGGACTTTTCCCATGATGCCCAGCACTGGGCCAGCCCATCAGCTGGTAGGGGTGGAAGGTTAGAACTATTTCGTATTCACATTGTCAGGCTACACACAACAAACATAAATTTACTTTTGGTTAGACCAAGAAGTTGTTATTCAATATTGTTAAAGAGTAAAACTGTGATCGGATGTTGAATATCTTCCCTAAGCAATTCTTAGACACGATTGACTGATCAACTGCATGTACCTTGTAGTGGAATTTACCAAATGCCCCAAATTAAGGTGGTGACATTAATTGCTTAACCAAAGACAATGGGCGAGTAAGACGATAATAAATTAATGTGGCTATGTAATTGTAGGGATTTTTCATCGAGAAGTATTATAATTATATATATATATATATATATATATATATATATATATATATATATATATATATATATATATATAACACCACTATACTGGCTACTATAAAGCCATACATACATGCACATAATTATATAATTACAAGGAGGGTTGTTTACTCCAAGAAGAGACTACAATTGACTACGGAAGGTTTCCTATGCAATCTATATGCTAATTTTAGGGCCATCTGGCATAGGCAGAGAACCAACCCTGGCATTTTGGTACTCTACCGGGGAGTAAAGGTTCACTGGCACCTTGCCAATAGAGCTTTCATTATTCGGGGAGACTACTGAGGCTTATTACCGGGGGAACACGTACCCTGTTCACCCCGGGACACGCCGCTCCAGAGCGCCCTGTGACAGGCTTACTGCCACAGCATATACTGTGTGTGTCCTATTGGGCTGACTACTGGGGCATATTGTTGGGGGAACACGTATGCTGTTCACCCCGGGACACGCCGCTCCAGAGCGCCCTGTGACAAAGATACTGTCACAGTACATTGCGCTGCGCCGACTACTGGGGCATATTGTCGGGGAAACGAATATATATCTCCGGGACACACCGCTCCCCCGACCGTTCTCCCGATTGAGAAACCCGCGGGTGAGTCATTTCAGTGATTTGACTGTTTGAATAACATACTGACCCCGTTTCAAACACGCTGTCAGTGCCGTCACGTTTGTTGAACTTTGTATTTGTATTGGTTTAGTTGGAGCATTTTAGCTAGTTTCTTAGATTTGTACTGTTAGGATTTTGATATAATAAACTGTGGAAAACGTATATATATTGTTTGTGGTTAGACTGTTAGACTGAGTGAGTGAACGCGTGCCCGAGTCCGCCACTAGACGCCTCCGTGCCGACCGCTCGCGCCAAACGCTACAATTTGTACTGGCTACCCTCTAGTTAACATGGCGATGGTTGATTGCCATGCTAACTAAGGGCAGCTTTTTGCAAAAGCAAACCAGGCTCGTCTACAGCGTAGAGTTCTTTATTTCATCGTCGTTGACTTACATGCATAGTACAGTCGGTGTCGAATGAACAACAACATAATAATGAAAGAAAGATGCCTATCCTAAACTGGCCTCCCATTTATACTACTAGGAGACTCGCCCCCCCCCGCTGGTCGTCACGTACACACTTACGACAGAGATTTCCTTTGATGCCACTGGTTTAAATTTATAGTTGCACATCGTATTATGGGCAAGCTAAGTTTGGTTTCTCAGATGAAATACGAGTTACTGGAATCAGACATATGGTTTGAATATCGAACAGGGTCGAGATGACTGGCATATTTGAACTGAGTGTGAGGAGGATCGACCAGCGCAGGGAACATTAATCGAAGTACTCAATAGAAGATGTCTCTTCTACTAAGTACAACAAAAGGACTGCGACCTGTGTGGCGACATCGGCCCCACACCTTACCTTGATAGTTACTCATATAATTACCTACCTACACGCTGTATGTATCTACTATATATATATATATATATATATATATATATATATATATATATATATATATATATATATATATATATATATAATAATAATAATAATAATAAATCTACTACTAACTAACATGGTGGTTGTACGTTACAAATTGGTGGCGGGAGCGGGATTCACATCGCAAACGCTACATATAGACTCTATATCCATTGCTTAGGGTCACAAGCCAGTACAATTAAGGTGATTACACGTTTGTGCATGCCTGGTTACTCTGTTTGTGGATGATGTTGCGAAGATCTCTATACATGTGATACTATTAATAATGTTTAGTTTTGACTGGATTTCACGCACAGCCACTGCTACCAAGAATTGGTGATGCAATAAATACAACCTAGATCACGATCCCTACTGTTCGGTGACCAATGGGGTGCATGCACTAACAATCCGGGTTCAATACTGGCCAATCGTGTCTGGCATTCGCATATTAAATGCTGATCCAATCTATAGTAGCAATAGCGCGGCGACGTCTCTTACAAGTCACCAGAACAGCTGTAGTCAGGAATGTAGTTGCTATGTACACGCCATGACCTGAACTGGACCAACTCCAACGACAAGCAAGGTAGGGATAAAATCGCCTCGGTCGGTTCACAGCGTGCGACTGGCCTTGCATAACTATATCACACGCTGTATAATAATAATAATTGATAATTGAATGATAAAGTTAGTAGACATATTTATCTGAATTCATAATTTCGTTAAGCGCAGTGGTGGCTTATAATGAACTAGATACAAAACGCCAGTAGTTTTACACGTAATCGGCGTGTAGGCCTATATCAGTGTTTTTCAAGTAATTGGCATGCAAAGAAGTACAATTTAAATAAATTACCTTTGCTTGTAACGAAATAGTGTTACCAAAAGTAACTATAGTTTTAGGTCCTCGCTTTTCTTTATTTTGCGAAATATTTTTCATTGCAAAAAATTATTTTCATTTTGCGAAATATTTTTCATTGCAACACGTTCGTGTCTAGTCGTCATGGGGTCATATCGCTGGAATGATACACCGATGTACCTGATATGACTCTAGTTTAGAATGAACTAGTTATCCGGTTACACGGGGTCATGAGTACGGTCGAACGAACAACCATATTGACGGATCTGGAGGACTTTGTGTTAGAATTGGAGCACGACTAACCTCGTGTTTGCACTGAATGCCGTCTTGTAAGATTTGATAAGTAAGAAAAGTTTATTATTATATGGCAACTTTACAATAGGATTGTATATATATATGTTCACAATGGTATCAACAATTCCACACAATATCATACAACGGTAAAATATCTTATTAAAATAATCATTGAACAAATTGTACGTAATAAAATTAAAGCATGTACATTAGCAATGCAGTTAACTAAAAAACGTATTCTAAAATATATTTAAAAAGAAAGTAAATTAAACTGTCTGTTAAAATACGCGAACATCATTAACCGTTCTAATAATGTACCAAACACCATGGAATTAAAGAGTTTTGTAGCGATTTGTGTTCGCCATTGGAATTGGTAACTCTTGGCACGACCTCATTATATGGTAGGGTATGTGGCACATTTCAACCATTTGGTAAGAGCACATTCAGTTTGTGGTCACTACGGTTCATTTTAGCGATACACGCTCCACATAATTCATCGTTGTACAGGAGATGATGCAGTGCAAAATGATAGAATGTGCAGAATGATAGGCCCCTATCTTCAGAGTTGGTTAAATTTAGTGCATGGTTTAAAACAAATATTCTTTTTAAATAAATGTTTCTAAAACAAACTTTATGGTTACAAATTCAAATCAATTAAAAAAGATATGTAAAGGTAGTTTGTGTCAACTACTGCGAGGAATGCAATGTTAGAAATAATATTAGTTTTGATGATATGAGTAAATAGATGACTATTGATCTATCTACACAACTATCTGTCTGTCCGATATATATATATATATATATATATATATATATATATATATATATATATATATATATATATATATATCGGACAAAGATATATATATACATCAACGACTCACGCACTGTTCTACGTTTACGCAATTGCTTAACCCCTTGGTTTTGTCGCGCCACTGAGCTTGATCTTCGAGGATATTGGCGCATAAGAAGTTATTATTATTATTATACACGGGCGTCGATCGGTGGGGGACGGGGGGACGCGTCCCCCCACTTTTCAGCTCAGAAAAATTGCGAGGCATATAACCTGACTCACCACTCCTCTCTCTTAAAAGCCGCTACACAGGACTAGCTAGATTATAAACTCGCGATATATGAAGTTCCGACCATGCACCCATTAGAAAATCGACTAGATAAATTGTTTGGCTGGCCACACCGCGCAACTTGATCTTACTTTAGTAAATAGCCATCATGCCTGACTGCGCCGTTGCCGGGCTGTATCAGTTTGCAACCTTGTGTTGATATTATTTATCGGCTCTAGCACGGGCGTCGATCGGTGGGGGACGGGGGGACGCGTTCCCGCCACTTTTCAGCGTAGGGAACAGCATAGGAATTGTCCCCCCACTTTTCAGTTCAGAAAAATTGCGGGGCATGTAGCTTGACTCACCACTCTTCTCTTAAAAGCCGCTACATAGGACTAGTTGCTAGACAATAAACTCGCGATATGAAGTTCCGACCACCCATTAGAAAATCGACTGGCCACATCGCGCAACTTGATCTCACTTCAGTAAATAATCATCATGCCGGTGTAGCACTTACATGTTTCAGGCGTTATAAACGTTCCGATTGACGTTTCTGCGCATGCGCGATAAATGTAAAATCATTAATGTGCAGCGAAAGGACAATGCATTTATGGTATAAATATTACGGGTTGTTCGTTAGGATATATATATACAGTTATTTGTAGCAAATTAACACGAGGCAAACAAGTTTTGAAGCATGTTTTGATAGCAAACGTGACTATAGTGCGCCATAATCCTTGACGGTGATTTAAACAAACGTAAGATGTTATTGTATTGAACAACATTTTAAGCAACTCTTCACAGTAATCATCACAGGAGAGTTGATGAACAGCCCGTGGTATTCATATCAAAAATGTTTTGTCGTTTCGCTGCACATTGGTGATTTTATATTTATCGCGCATGCGCAGAAACGTAAATCGGAAAGTTTATAACGACCGGGAAAATGTAAGCGCGACACCGGGCTGAGCCGCTGCCGTGCTCTACCAGTTTGCATCCTTGTGTTGATATTATTAGTAGGTTCTAGCCATCAGGCACATTATAA
>JAODUO010000294.1:202500-312500 GCA_025642075.2 Ridgeia piscesae
TAGTACTAACAAGTTATTACTTTACTAAATGCGTTCCATGTCCACGCAGCGCCTAGAATCCAAGGCCCAGGCCTACTTCTTTATGATGCGATGCGCAAAAGCTTGGAACATAATTGTTTGCTGAAGCTGTCCACTGTTTTAGAGCATAAATGTATACATGTATTTTTGGGTTTCAGCGAAGTGGAAGCATTTCAGCATCTCAAATTTGAAAAACTGGCGTAAACTCAACCTCTCCTGGCTGCAAGAGTTCAAAGGACCTCTCCATGTGACCTTCTATGAAGACCTCAAGACGAACTTACGGGGAGAACTGGACGCCATTACTCAATTCCTTGGTGTTACTCCGACTTTTGTCGAATGCGCTTTGATAAAACGGCAAGGCAAATTCCTACGAAATAAAACGAAAAAACCTGATTTTGAAAAAATGTACGACGCAACGTTTGCGCTCGTGGCTGATGTTAACACACAGGACGTGTATCAAGAGATATATTCAGCCAATCACGTGACGATGTCGGAAAAGCGGCGACGTCACGCACGGAATCGTAATCGTACAGAACACTACGATTCTGGTTTCAGAAACCTTTCGCCAAACCGAGAATACCGATGAGGTAGAACTGTAAAGGCTAGTTGAAATGCACAGCCCTAAAATGTTCTCTTTATTTGTGTATAGGTCGTTGTATTGCTACGTCAACATTACGATTACGGGCTGCTTAGGTGCTGTCTAACTTAACACAGCGCTGTGTGTATGTACACATGTCGTCAACTTTTTAGAGTGCAACGCGGCACAAACTCACACTGCCAAGCAAACACTGACACAGACCTTTTTTGCATTATTTCGCCCGAAGCCCGCATCCAATTCAAATGTAAGAACATTACGAACACACATACAACACACACACACACACACACACACACACAACACACACACACACACACACACACACACACACACACACACACACACACACACGCACACATGATGCACGCTCAAGCAGAATATATATATATATATATATATTATATATATATATATATATATATATATATATATTAAAAAGTAAATGTATACATACAGTGTATATATATATATAATATATATATATATATATCATGTTTCATTCATATTACTTACTTGGTGTATATATACATATATTTATATATATATATATATATATATATATATATATATATATATATATATATATATGTATGTATGTATACACCAACGTAATATGGCTTAACAGAATGAAACATGATGTAACCAGATGTGATTTACCGTTTCTTTGTCATTTGTGATAAGGTCGCTTCCATAGTAATAAATAAATTGTTACTAATTAAATGGTAAATATTTTTTTTGTTTTTAAAGTTAAGAATAGCTGTCTGTGTTTGTATAACCTGCTTTTCCATGTCTTCGGTGAGTGATCATCGTGTCAGATGTAGCGGAATAGAAAAGACAAATGAAACCTGTGTGTGTGTGTGTGTGTGTGTGTGTGTGTGTGTGTGTGTGTGTGCGTGTGTGTGTGTGTGTGTGTGTGTGTGTGTGTGTGTGTGTGTGTGTGTGTGTGTGTGTGTGTGTGTGTGTGTGTGTGTGTGTGTGTGTGTGTGTGTGTGTGTGTGTGTGTGTGTGTGTGTGTGTGTGTGTGAGAGTGTGAGAGAGAGAGAGAGAGAGAGAGAGTTTGTGTATGGGAGTTTGTGTGTGTGAGTTTGTGTGTGAATGAGTGCGCGTGTATTTTAATTATGAATTTCAGCTCAGACTCATTTGAATGAATACATTAAATATCACGTCGTCATGACATGACACATGTCGCAACATTGAATCCACCAGTGAAATGCTTTCCGTTTGATGTCTTTCGTTGGTTATGTTTAATTTCGCTTGTACGCTGCATTATGTATGTGCAATAAATAAGCGTATTGATAACATAAACTACATGCAACGTCCCCTCTATGGGCGCTTTGCACCACATGCAAATTAGACGTTGTTCTCCTCTTGTTGTCCCTGTCGTTAGGGCTGAGGTTGGTCATGGCTACTGTCATCTTTTTTCGTTTTTCCTTTCCTCTCCTCACTTTTCTTCTCACTTTTCATTCCCATCCCTTGGATGATCACCGGTTGGGAAGCATTTACGTAAGAGTATCGTAAGAGTGTAGTGGATTTTACCATGGGATTAAACGCCGTAATTTACGTTGCTAAAGTCCCGAAAGAGATATTATATTCAAACAGTGGCCGTACCTTGATATATTACCGCCCAGACAACTGAAGCGTGACGACAAGAATCATTGATCACACCCACGGCAAAAGTACAACTCCGCACACTCGTTCAGCTGCGCCCACAAAATATAAGCAATTACCGCTGGAGTCGCACACGCGCGCCGTTCGAGGTCACGCCAAAACTGTCTCACTGTGGTCTCTATCGTAGGACCTAATAAAATTATGTGCGTGCACATAATTAATAATACGCTAAAAACATATTCGAAACATATTCGAATCATATACTCAATGTAGTTAGTGACATATAATAGATATCTGTAGGTATATTGCAGCTGGTATGACGATAGGCGCAACTCAAAGAATGGAATCACTCATGCCTAACGGACGGTGTCACTGAATAAGCGCGTGCATTGGCGTTGTCGCGCTGACATTTTTCCGGTCGTTAAAAACGTTCCGATTGACGTTTCTGCGCATGCGCAATAAATGTAAAATCATCAATGTCCAGCGAAACAACAAAGCTTTTCATTAACGTTCCTGTGATGATTATTGTGAAGAGTTTCTTAAAATGTCGTTCAATGCAAAACAATATTACGTTTTTTATAAATCACTGTCACGGATTATGGCGCACTACAATTACGTGATTCACGCTTGCTATCAAAATATGCCTCAAAACTTGTTTGCGTCGTGTTCATTTGCGACAAATAACTTTGCTGAGATGTTATACACATCCTAACGAACAACCCGTAGTATTTATACCATAAATGCTTTGTCTTTTCGCTGCTCATTGATGATTTTACATATATCGCGCATGCGCAGAAACGTCAATCGGAACGTTTATAACGCCGAAAAAATGAATGTAATATTACCACCTAGAGCTGTCAGGCAGCCCAGTGGTGATCTCCAGGGTCCTTTAGCGTAGCCCAATGACTTCAATGATTATACTGTAGCTCCAGTGACACTGAGTGTGTGTTAGTCATTTATCAGCAGTCAGGCCTCCCAGATCTGGAGCACTCAGGGTAGTGACATTTGAGACGACATGCAGTTTCCCGCTATGTGTTAATGGAATGCAATGGCAGTTAAAAGGAATTAAACAAAAAAGCAAAGCTCCAGTGGAAAAGGCAGCTTAGTATAATATTTTTTTGGGTAAACCTTTGTACATTTCTAGATTAACAAATAAATTATTTGTGGTGTGACTTTATAAGCGCACGTTTGATTCTGAGGAAACTTGTATTATATGTAAAACATAATAATATAATATAGCGTATTATTTATTACAAAATAATATGATGTACTGATGATGAGACACAGACACGCAGACACGCAGACACGCAGACACGCAGACACGCAGACACGCAGACACGCAGACACGCAGACACGCAGACACGCAGACACGCAGACACGCAGACACGCAGACACGCAGACACGCAGACACGCAGACACGCAGACACGCAGACACACAGACACACAGACACACAGCCAGCGGATTCCTGCACTTTGTGTAATTTGATCCCATATGTGTGATGACAAAATTCGTTGCCAAATGGTGGGATTGGGAAGTCCTATAAAGGCTCCCATGTAACATTTGTATCTTGTCACCACGGACCATAGATATAAATAGAACACACTAGTAGAACTATATGGGAAATATTAATGCCATGGACTTAGTGCCACGGACTTATATGCACATGAGTCCATGTTGTCACTCTATGAATCAGGCAAGCAAGTATGGGTCCAAAGTCTAGCCTCCAAATGTTCAGGGATTGGGGTGAGCCATGTTCCGTCTTCAAATATATGTAACCAACATAACTATTTTAAATAGCATAACATAAAGGCCTTCGTTTATTTTAGAATTAGCACCGTATATATATATATATATATATATATATATATATATATATATATATATATATAAATTATATATTATATACATACATAAAAATACATACATATATGTATATATAAATTGGTCCCCCGTCCCCCCCCCACTTTTAAAACCGGATCGATGCCCCTGACAGTGCCAGTCACGTTATACACGGTTCGGACCAGTTCTTTCTGCCTAGGCACTCCCAAGACAACGACACCTCACTGTGTCATGACCCCGGGTGCTTTAGTTGACGGGGTTTGTACATCGCACCAATCTGGCCGCCCGGCCAGTCACTGACTCTACCTCATCCGTCTACAGTGCTGAATCGTGAACTGTGCTGTGTACTTACGCGTTCCCACTGGCGGGGTTTCCTGCTACGTGTGTCGTTTCTCTCTTGACTGCAGCTGTTAACCAAGGACGCGTCTGCATCGACTGCGGGGGACAGTATGCAGTGTCTCTGTGGCTTCTTAAATGTGCTGCCCCAGGGGATCCACACGGGTTCGTTCAACTGTCCGTTTATTGAATTGGGAGGTCACCTAGGTCAGCCCATTAATTTGAGACCACATTCACCTTTGCTGTTTCTGACCGTGTTGACGACTACCCAGTGCGGATGCTTCGACAGACTGGGTCCACCCCACAGTCTACCCTCATTACTGGACGTGGGCATGGCTCAGACTTGGTTGCATGACAGGTGGTGCAAGGCCATTCTTTAAACACACAGTTAGCACCCCTGGACGCGTGACTACCATGCCGCATGCTGTAGCTGATGGCATTATGATTGCCTTACTAACCATCTTCACAGTGGCGTCAACAAAACATTGCCATCTTTTAGGCCTAGCATGCGCTGTTTGATGTCAAATACTTTTATACATATTTTACTATTCACGAACCATGTGTATTTCTATGGCATGGCATTCTATACCGTACTGGATCCTTCAACATATGTATTGCGTTTTGACTAAGATTCTGGTATTGATTTATTTAAAGGAATTCTGGTATCGAACCACCAATATATTGATCGTTATCGTAGAATTCTGGAATCTTACCGGTACTACTTCTGGTGCATTTGTGCTTCTGTTGGATCTGTGTTTTATGTTTTTAACCTTACAATGTCTGTGTCGTGAATCGAGTATCAAACATATATTCAGGTATCAATCGGTATCGAACAATACCTCGTCTCGGACCAGCACTAGGATGACTTCGGTTTTCCGCTTTGAGCCGGCGGTTTGTATGCCTTTCTAGTCGCCTTGTGACGTCAACTGACCGATCCCCTAATGAGTATTATGCAAGACTCCACCCTAGAGGTAATCAATTCTGACTGATTTACACTACCTGCATGTCAGAGAAGTCACAACTCGGGACCTACTACAAGATCAGCCCTCCATCGCAACTCACCATAACACACAAGAAGTGTATTGTCTCTTCACGATTCAATAACAGCAGAAGTCCAAGTTCGGCGTGGTAGCATACACGTTTTTATTCCTCCCAACACACAATACAAACATCTTCCATGCTTTTCTTCCCCTCCTCCCTTCTCTCCTAACTCCGTAGGTTTATATCCTATCTGCCAAGAGCCAGTCACTAACTAGACATGCATGTCCTTATTTAGTTAGGCTCTCTGCGCAACTCTCTGGCTAAGCTTCGGACAACGCTCGGACTACGCTCTATAGGTAGGTCCGAGAGATAATAGTAAGCTGGCTGTGGCGTGGTGTTCATTCCTACTAGAAGGTTCTGCCTATTCTCCTAAGCATAGCACCACTGACCATCTTCTTCCAGCAGTGCGTCTAATGCCAAATTACTAGCGAACCGTCAACGTCATTAATAGCCCACAGCCACTAGTCCAGCACATTAGTCCACGCTAATAATATATCTATGATTTCTTGTAACTTTGCTCCTTCCCCGTGCTTCGTGCTTTCATATGTTTGCTTCAAAATAAATCCTTACGATTTTTACAACCTGTTGTCGCGTCCTAGCTCACTCTTTCGTTATATCTTATCACTGTTTTTTGCTGTAATACCTTTCCTCTTGTATTTTGTTCTTATACACATGCATTCTTGATTTGGATGTGTGAAGCTTTTTCTACGTACCTAGTCTTTAAGCTTTTGGCCGGAGGTTGGGTGCGTGGTGTGTGTGTGTGTGATGGGGTTCCTGCTTTTGCCCTCTCATGTAGTCTGCTGTGCTTTGTGTGGGGGTTGTTAGGCGCTTTTAAGGGGATTTGCTTTATTTATCTAGGCCAGCGGCAATGCTCATAGACTTGTATACTATATGAATTCTCTTTACTTGTGTAATTAAAGGGCATTGCCATTTTCCACCCACATTTGTTTTTGTTTTTCTCGCTATCTCTCGCTCCATAAACCGAGCAAAGCACAGCAGGCTTCCATTACCTTTACCTGGTACAGTACCGGTGAGGGTGAGCAAAATAAAATTGACATTAACCCTAGAAGGGCGACCTACACGTAAATAAATTGATTGCACTCTCGAAAAGCCAAAGGGCTTCCCTGTCTACCTGCCATCTAGAATTAATTCTCTAAGTTGCCATCTTGTTAAAGAAAGGAGACGCAGCTCCTATGTGTATATGTAATACAGCATACCCAGATAGCCAAAAGATATTGGTCCGATCTCGGCCCGATTTCGTCCATCTCGGCACCGATATCGGCCCGATCTCGGCCATCTCGGCCCTATATCGAACCGAGATAGGCCACACCGGCCCAATCTAGGTTTCGCACATGGGATCGATCTCGGCCCGATGTCGGCAATATCGGCGATCTCGGCTGCATCTAGGCTATATACTGTTTTCATCTAGGCAGTATAATAATAATTATTATTATTACTTGGATACACTATAGGCTAGCTGTGTGTGGCTTAATTAGTTGGTAACAAATAATGCAATGACAGATTTCGTTTAATTTTCATCACACGGTGGCATAGTTTCTCGAGGTTCTTCTCTTAGCCCTGTCCCCATTCCTGTCTTTGGGCCCCATGAACCACTTGGACCGACACTTCTGGATGGCTTTGTCTGTAATGCCTACATAGCGTCTTCATTTCTCCCGAGGTCTTCTGCAAATAAAATGAAAGAGACATTAAGCTAGATACCATCTATCTTTAACTAATATCACAGACTGAGCAACAAAATAATTGTATTTACAAAACTATATATATATATATATATATATATATATATATATATATATATATATATATATATATATATATATTAATGTATATAAATTTCCACATAATCAAGCGTGCGCTTATAAATTCATGCCACAAATGATTTGTTAATCTAGAAATATCCAAAGGTTTACAACAAAATAAATGATTATATAAACGAACCTTCTCCACTGTAGCTATGCTTCTGTCTAAGTCCTGTCTGTCAATGCAATCAAGAAGCAGGGAAAGTGTAGTCTCAAAGGTCACTACCTCCAGTGTTCCAGGCCTGGGAGGCTCAGGACTGCAAGCTGGACTGCAGTTACATGACTAACACATGGTGTCACAGGAGCCTCTCCACGGGGTACCATCTAAATATAAGGACCGTGGAGTTCACTGACAGTTCAAGCTACATTCAAATATGAGAAGACATGATTTGGTATAGTTTTCTTACAAAATAAATCAATATCGTTTTGAATATATTTTCACAGACTGTGATTTCTTTGGATGTTCGAACTGTTTCTTTTAAAGATTATTTTCTTAGAACAGTTTTTGTTTAATAGTTCTTAAACACACTTATGTGCAGGGAATATTATGTAGGTCCACTCTTGGTTCTGTTTTAGTAGGCCCTGTGGCGGACGGCGGACAATCGGATTACAGTGGCGCACAAAATATTGGAAACATTTAATAAAAATAAACACATGCATCTAAACTCGCCCAAATTTTCTACAAATTGCAATCACCACAAGTAATGTATTAAATTAGTTTTGCATACGTTCATATTTGTAAAGGATATACAAAGTTAGATGTACTGCCAAAGCCTTGCTGCATAACGACATGGCCTATCTTGGGCCGATCTCGGTCCGATGTCGGCTGCATAGGTGCCTATATACTGCCAGTATCGCCAACATCGGACCGATATCGGCCCGACATAGGATAGATAGGCCCGAGATTGCCGATATCGGGCCGATATGGGTGGCTATCTGTGTATATGAAATTATATACTCTCACAACAAAACAATTTTTTTGCAAAAGTGGCGCGTGTAATAAACATCACCAACACAATTGAAAAACTAATGATTTTCCGGCGGACGCCATGCAAACGCATGGTCGTGGAGGTATATTTAAACAAAATGTCCATAGGTCTGTGAACTACATCATGTTAACTAACTGAAAAAAAAAATTGTTTTATGCTTGACTTCCACAACATGTTTTCGGCTTGATTTGTCCAGTTTGCAAATGTTCGTCCATGTTATTCTACTGAATGTGTTAATAAGTGTGCGTTTTGCGTCCGGCGCCGAAGTCACCAAAGTTCCGAAATCATTGCATAGGGCCGAAATTATTGCATAGCCAATGTGAGCCGTAATCTCTTGTATACGCGGTAATGGATGACTTCAATGACTTCGATGTGGCTGACGAAGGAGCTGGATTTCTGTATCGTACGATGTGTAAGAATCTCATTTTGTATGTGTGTTGGAAATTATCTGCCATGCAGATTTCTAGTAAATATAATGCTTGATACAAATTGGCCCACAGATGTTTAAAATTACAGTTTGTCCTATTATCGCCCAGCAACATCGCATTGGCTCGTTGACGGGGTTGTGTAGTATGCGTCGATGCATGTTATTGACACGCCATAAACGTTGCAGTCTCTTTGTCAGTCTGTTTTCTGAGCTGGAGAATCGAAACATTTCGCAAAAGACACGAGTATCGTCCGCACTACTATGTAAACAACATACAAATACAGAAACAACAATACAATAACACTTTATTGTCCCTGACCGGGAAATCCTTTTACAGCGTTGGTGTAATTTTTTAAATAAAAATGCAGGAGTAAACAAGTTAAAAAAAAGTATATATATATATATATATATATATATATATATATAGATAAATTCATTATTAAGATAGTATGTAAACTGGAATCATGATAAAATAAACTAATCTATAATATCAATGTAATTCTAGTTAAAATTGTGATCGTCCTTTCACAAGTAAAAAAAAAATCTACAACATACACACATAATGGAATGACAAGTCTCTCATGGAAATGTCAGAGGTGCTTGTCATTGAAAAGTCGTACAGACAGTAGAATGAATGATCCACGCTTTCTATTTGTTTTGGATGTGATGGTTCTAATCCTGGACGAGTGTCTACGCAGTACCTCCTTTTCATTGAGCAGTGAGAGTGGATTGTTTCAAACCCGGTACTTTACTACTGATGTTTACAATACGTTGCAAAATAGTCTTGTCTTTCTGACTGACGTTCCCTGCCTACATAACTGTTGTCTGATTAGTTATAAAATCATAACGTTGTTAGTGTAACCATATTACCACAATATACAAAGACTATCTGACTAGTCAGTTAATAGAACGTTGCCTAGTGCTGGAAATAACCAGAAACCTTGTCCTAAAATACTCATCATCTGCCTGGATGTGGAACCCCCACACCCATATACAAAATAAAAAAGTTACTGGCCCGAATGTTATGGGTAAAGTCTATTAATTTTGATAAAAACGCCACTTCACTAGTTATAAGCTACATCATGCCAACCTTCTGTGGAGTTCTTATCTGTGCAAGTGCATTTTTCAAAATAAAGAAAGTAAGTATAAGAAGCAAGAATATGCTAATGAACTTAAACAAGCTTGCATATGTCAAGCAAGTAAAATATTTAGGTGTGATAGTATGCAATGACCTGAAAGACGATGAAGATATTTTGAGACATCTACGTAACTTTTATGCCAGGTCTAATAGCATAATTAGAAAATTTCACCACTGTTCCATAGGTGTTAAATTACATATGTTTCATTCATATTGTTGTACAATTTATTGTTCCCAGCTATGGGTTAACTTTAATAAGGACACTTATTTAAAAGCTAAATTTGCCTACAACAATATGCATCTATAGACGGATTTTTTATATAGCCGATGGGACAGTGCGAGTAGCATGTTTGTTAATAATTTGCAGCAATTGATACATCTGACGTTCTAATGCGTAAGAATATTTATGGTTTAAAAAAACATATTTTTAGCATAAATAATGACTTGATTAATGTTATGTACAATTGCATTGATATAGTAAAATGGCCCAACGTGCAGTAGCTGGGCCAAATCACTGTACAGTGTACACTGTTAAAACTGCTATATCCATTCAAATGTTTTGTTCCCTGTGTTTATTAGTAATTTCACCAAAAGCAGAGATATCAAGTACTCCCCAATTATGGCATAGTTGGTTTATGCATACACGTTACTTCTTTTTTCTTCAATTAATAGAAAACATGCGAACTCTTTTGATTTTAATGCACGAAACCTGACTATGGAAATAGAACTTTGTGCGGAACGCGCTTAAAATAGTCTTCACATGAACAAGGCTTGGGGCGAGAGTGACCTTCGACCTCACCCTGTCAAGTTGTTTACGTTTTGGAATAGTGAGTTTAGGCACAAACATGATTTTTATATGCCACCAACATGGCAAAATTAAGCAGACAAAGACAGCATCGATGCATGATTAGGAAATAATATGGAACTAAACAATGAACAGCTTGACTTTGGAACAGTGACAGTGCACTTTGCAAGCTACGGGCACCGCTGGTCAGTTATACTTGGTGTAATGACGATTCTTTTTTACAATTAAACTTTTTTAATCGTAAAGTACGCATTTAAAAATAAATACGCATCTGGTCATAAAATAATCGGTTTGCCAATGAGCAAATGAAATGATTGGGCAGCTTTAACCAGTAAGATAGATATAACGTTTTAACTTTTTTATTTTCAAATTGTGTTTCTCTACATGTATAAATTAAGTATTTATTATACAATCGGATATATTGCTCATTATTTTATCTTTTATACTACACTTTTACACTTATCTAACTTATAATCATATTTAATTTTTATCTACTCATTGTTTAACATATTTACATTGTCAAAGCTATGTATGAGTATATAACTATATACCAACTGTATATGGTGTTTTTACCTAAAATATATGTATTTCTATTCATTAAAAGGAGATGTTTACTTGTGGAATGACTCGTTTATTACTGCAAAATTTGAGATATCATCTCTCATTCAAAATAAAAACCAATGACCACACACAGACTGAACCTGAAAAAAAATGTGCCTGGTAATTTTTATGAAGTTAAGATAACAAGTGAGAAGACAAGTTTAAATGAATATTTTTTATGATGGTACTACATTGCTATTACTAGAAAAATTGGGCTATATTCGCATTAGATAAACTTTGCAAGAATTCTGCACCAATGCATCATTGGTGATAACGAAATCCACACGCCTTCATAAAAGAAGATGGTGACTAGTGTTAGAAACTTTATACTATAAAACAACGATGACAAATAGGCTTGCAATCAGCAAGATTATGGAAACCAGTGGCCAGCTGGGCCCATAAAATAAACTTTCTAGCATATCAATATCCTTCTTGCGATATGGCCTCCATGCTTGTATACAATATTCTAAGTGAGGCCACTATTGTTTTATACAGCGGTATTATTAGTTCTTTTTCTTTGTACACTATATTTCGCCTAATTAATCCAAGAATTTGGTTTCCCTTCGCTGCTGCAATTCCACACTGCTCTGATACCTTCATGTCAGCACTAATAGTTAACCCTAAGTCCTTTTCCTTTAAGGTAGTATTTAGTACAGTACCACCCATTGTATATTGTGCATCTTCATTCCCATGTCCTGTGTGGAGGCATTTGACACTTCTCAGACCATTCTATCAACTTATTAAGATCATCTTGTAAATGCTGTCTATCTGCATCACTTTTAATTTTCCTAAACACTTTTGTGTCGTCCGCAAACTTCAACACCTTGCTTGTTATGCCATCATCCAAATCATTGATGTATATTAAGAATAAAATAGGTCCCAGTACTGATCCCTGCGGTACTCCACTCAAAACCGATTTCCAGTTTGAAACCTCCCCATCAACTACTACTCTTTGTCTTCTATCAATAAGCCATTTTTCTAATATATCATATGCAAACCCCTGTTCGCCCCAGAAATGGCTGTATGTGTGACAAGCTTTTTCTATGTTCTGGAATATTAGAGTGACTTGTTCAGATGGTGGACCTGATCTATTTATCTTGAAACCAGTAAAATCATAAAACAGCTTAAAAGGAGTTACTAGCTTTTACATAAAATGTAGTAATATGGGTTCGATGTAACACTGAAAAGTACAAGTAATGCTCCTCAAAATAACATATAAGTAAAAGGATATTGAAAAAAGTCTGCTTGAGTAAAAAGTGAGAGTAACTCCTGTCATAGCGCTACTTAGAGATTACTCTTAGGCAACGGCAGAGTCAATTAAGAGGGATTAACCATGTACTGTTAGAAGTAAATATAAATAAATACACTTCTATAAAGTCCAATAGGTACAAACTTTACTTTGCACTTCAAAATAAATATAGTGAACTAACAGCCAAAGCATACTAAAACTAAACATACAAATCAAGCACCACTTGGCTCCATTAAACTCTCCACCCGAATCAACCTGTTCACTCCTAGTCACTGGCCCAAAAGCCTCCTGTCTTTCCCTGGCCTGGCATTTATACCCCTCCTTAATGGTGGGAAACCTTTGTTTCATTAACTATTACACATACTCTCTGGTGGACATCACTCAACACTGACACAGACCTACACCAGCAGGAATCCCTGTCGTTTGGAGACAGGACACCTTTGTGGTCACTCAACTTTGAGATAGCCCTGTTACTGGTGGGAAACCCTTGTGGCAGTCTTACCATACTCCTATAAGTACTTGACAACAGTGAATGTACAATTCACTATTTTTATTTCTACATTACAACAGACACACAAAATGCCAGACTAAAAGAACTATTTTACCATGAACCTTAACCTAGTAAGACTCAATAAAATAAAATAGCTACTATATATTATGCAAATATGATTGCGACCTAGTTGGTGAATCGCTGTGATTCCATGTTATTAATAGACTTCAAAATGGTGATACGGTCTCTTGGCCTGGCGAATAGACATGGAAATATTGTAACGAAAATATTTCATGAACAACAGTAACAAAGTAAAAAGTATTGTTACTTTAGGCCATGTTTACATATAAAATTCAACCAAATTATGATGCAGATCAGCTAAGCCGGTTCTGTTCACATACACACAGTTAATCCACATTATCACGCCAACAACATTAGGGAGTGTGAAATGTCATTTGCACTCGAGAGAGATGCTGCCTGCAGCAGACATGGGGTCAAATACATTGAAATGTATTTAAATACAAATACTCTTGTAGGATTCAAATTCAAATACTTTTAAATACAAATGTGTTTAAATACAAATACACTGGAAAGTATTTTAAATACTTTTTCAAATACTTTTCATTTTCAGGATGTAGTACTATGTAGGTAACAGAAAAGCAACTCATTTATTGAGATATCTAGTTTATAGGCATAATTAGTGTTGTATTCATATGATGACAGGCAGACCAATACTAGGGAGTATTGTTATTGCTACTACATCACAGTGACAACTGACTCAAAAACCTCCATCCACTGAGGTAAAGGCCAACATATGTTATTTGTTATGTTAAGCCAGGAGGTCCATAATAAAATGCCTATGTTACCCTCAGAAGAGACAAGTGCTGCTAATGACAGCTAGGATCTTGTGAGAAAGTGTGACAGCTCAACTTCAAAGTCAGCCAGAAAACCAGAATAGCCTGGTGCCAGTTTGAAGCCTGACTAAAGAACAAAGGGGATATTGACCTATGGTCACTGTCAGGTGCTAATCCATCTCCTCTGGCTCTGAGCAAACAAAAGTTGTGGTCATTGCCAGGGTCACAGGAACACCTGCTGCTAAGTGTCTGCAGTACTGAAGGGTGACGTTGCAGTGAAGATAATCAGTTTGGCAGGCGTTACACGTGATCTTGCCTTCTACCTTCGCAACATTAATCAAATTAGTCACTTTCTTCCCAGACCGACAAAGGAACGCGTTGTCAATGCCATTATCACATCACGGCTTGACTACTGTAATGCGCTCTTATACAGTATGTCTGCAGTTAAAGCGACATGATCAGTTCGTGGCTTTTTATTTGTATTGCAAAATCATGTTAATCAGTATAAGTTATAACTATTGTAGCGTCCTGACCGCCAATAAATGTTTTATCGAAACAGAACTGACTTCGTATTGTTAATCGTCGAATGTTTATAAGAACACTGCCATTGACGGTCCCAAGCCCGGCTGAGAAAAGAGGAGGGTTGGGCAAAGAGCTAACAACCCTTTCCCGTAAAAAAACAGAAACATTGACCAAAGGAACTCTACTGAACTTGGGAGAGGGAGGGCCTCCTGGGGAGAGTATGACGCCATGCAGTGAAAGCCGTAAGGAAGCTACATCGCCGGTACCATTCTTGTCTTCCAAGAAAATCTCAAAAATCGGAACATGGCACGTGAGAACCATGTTCGAAGCAAACAAAGCAACCCAAATAGCAAGGGAATGATGGGCCTACAACATCACAGTACTAGGGCTATGTGAAACGAGGTGGACACAGTCGGGGCAAGTCAGACTGAATACGGGAGAAATTATACTGTACTCGGGGCATGAAGAGGAAGATGCACATCACACAGAAGGCGAGGCATTCATGTTGTCACACGAGGCACAGAAAGCTCTCATTAACTAGGAAGCAGCGGGACCAAGGATCATCTATGCCTCGTTCAAAACAAAGAAAGAAAACATCAAGCTCAACATCATTCAGTGCTACGCACCCACAAACGACAAGGATGAGGAAACAAAAGAGGGCTTTTACAACAAACTGCAGACATTGTGTGACAAACTGAAGGAGAAGGACATTACAATACTCATGGGAGACTTCAACGCCAAAATCGGATCAGACAACAGCGGTTACGAAGAAGTCATGGGCAGACAGGGACTTGGCAAAATGAATGAAAATGGCGAGATGTTGGCTGACTTTTGTGCATTTAGCAACATGATCATCGGAAGCAGCGTGTTCCCGCATCGCAGGATTCATAAGGCAACCTGGATATCACCAGACCATGGAACAGAAAATCAAATAGACCATATCTGCATAGGGTGGAAGTTCAGAAGATCAATGCAGGATGTGAGAGTGCAGAGAGGGGCAGATGCAGCCTCAGACCACCATCTAGTGCTGGCCAGAATGAAGATGAAGCTAAAGAAGAGAGAAGTCAAGAGGAGCACCAGAACGCAGTACAATGTGGACTTCCTAAAGGACAGGGTGACAACAGAGACCTTCCAACTTACAGTCAGAAACAAATACGAAGCCCTACAAGATCTTCTTGACGAAGGAAACATGGACATAGACACACAATGGCAACAGATCAAGGAGATGTGGACAAGCACATGCAGTGAAGTTCTGG
Source organism: Ridgeia piscesae (assembly GCA_025642075.2). NCBI lineage: Eukaryota > Metazoa > Annelida > Polychaeta > Sabellida > Siboglinidae > Ridgeia > Ridgeia piscesae. The sequence goes on from JAODUO010000294.1 coordinate 218,092, forward strand.
GAAAGAAGAAATACCAAAAAAAGACTGGATTTCTGCAGACACTCTCAACAAAGTGCAAGTGAGGAAAGAAAAGAAAGGGGCAATTAACAACAGACAAACAAGAGCAGCAAAAGCAACAGCACAGGAAGAGTACACAGAGGCAAACAGAGCAGTCAAGAACAGCCTAAAAACAGACAAGGCAAACTTCATTGAAGACCTAGCTAAGGAAGCAGAGGATGCATCAGCCCAAGGAAACATGAAACAACTGTATGAAATAACAAGAAAATTAGCAAGAAAGTACAAGCATACAGACAGACCTATCAAAGACAAGAATGGTAATGTACTTACCAGTGATGAAGACCAGTTGAAGAGATGGAGGGAACATTTTGCTTCTACAGCACTACGGGATACTGGATAAACTTATATCTCTGATAAGAAATAGTTACGAAGATATGGCATGCAGGGTCATTCATGCAGGACAACTTACAGACTCCTTCATGGTGAAGACAGGAGTGAGGCAAGGATGTCTTCTGTCACCATTCTTATTCCTGCTCGCCATAGACTGGATCATGAAAAAGACTACAACAAATAGAAGAAATGGGATCCAGTGGACACCTTGGAGCCAGTTGGAGGACCTGGACTTTGCGGATGACCTCGCTCTCCTCTCACACAGCCGTCAACAGATGCAGTAAAAAACAGAGCTGTTAAACACAGTGTCAACACAGCTAGGACTCAACATCAACAGAAGCAAGACAAAGATTATGAAAGCCAACACAAAGAAAACCAACCACATTACAATGAACGGAGAGCCACTGGAAGAGACTGACTCATTCACTTAGCTGGGCAGTACAATCAACACAAATGGAGGCACAGAAGAAGACGTCAAAGCAAGGATACAGAAAGCAAGAGTTGCATTCAAATATTTGGAGAGCAAAACAAATCAAAACTAACACCAAACTGAGAATATTAAATTCAAATGTCAAGGCAGTTTTACTCTATGGATCGGAGACATGGCAAAGTACACAGAAGACACTAGAAAGAATACAGACCTTCATCAACAAATGCCTGCGTAGAATCCTACACCTGAAGTGGACAGACAAGATATCCAACACTACACTCTGGAAAATGACCAAGCAACTACCCATAGAAAATGAAATGAAGAGAAAATAGAGGTGGTTAGCACATACACTCAAGAAACATCCAGAAACCATCACCTGTCAAGCCATCACATGGAACCCCCTAGAGAAGAGACGAAGAGGTAGGCCACGAAACACCTGGCAAAGAGACATGGAAAAAGAAATGAAGGAGATGGGATACACCAGGAGAGAAATGGAGAAGATGGCCACGGACAGAAAACTGGCATTCCTTGGTCGATGGCCTATGCTCCCAGTGAGCAAACAGGCATAAGTAAGTAAGTTTATAAGAATCCCGACGCTGTCAAGCAAATCGCCGCGAGTGACACCCACCCTTTGACCTTTCCCAACTGGGAGCCGTGCACCTGGCTGGATGTTCACGTAATACTGCATCGCGTGATCATGCATTTCCTTCTGGGTTTTTAGCCACGCCTACAACGGTTTCGAAACCGCCTCATGGTCGATGTGTACACAGAGTTAAGTGCCCTTACTGCATCTATTTTCAACCCCTAAATGGTACATAAAACATATTTTGACTGTCTTTATGTCAGAGTTAAGTGTTCTTACTGCATCTATTTTCAACCCCTAAATGGCACATAAAACATATTTTGACAGTCTTTACACTATAATAGGTATAATTTATACCATATAACATGATTTGGCAATAAAAATAAAAAGCCACGAACGGACCATGTCGCTTTAACATCGCCCGTCTACAGCGAATACATAACGCGGCTGCCAGGTTGATTATGAGTTGCCCGCGTAGACAAGACACCCTTGTTACTACACGAACGCCACTGGCTGCCCATTGTATGCCGAGTTGATTTCAAGCTATTTGTATTCATTTATAAAAATAAGCCATGCATAACGACGCGCCGATGTATTTGTGTGAACTCGTGTGTCCGTATTAACCGACAAGAACACTGCGTGCCAGGTTGATTATGAGTTGCCCGTGTAGAGTCAGTGCCGCACCCTTGTTACACGAATGCCACTGGCTGCCCATTGTATGCAGAATTGATTTCAAGCTATTTGTATTCATTTATAAAAATAAGCCATGCATAACGACGCGCCACCAATGTATTTGTGTGAACTCGTGTGCCCGTATCAACCGACAAGAACACTGCACTCTGCGAACAATAACATGTTAGAAGTGAAGCGTACCCGTACCAAAGCTGGAGACTGCTCGTTCGCTGTCGCTGCTGCGTCCCAAAGGAACTATTTACCAACGGTCATTAAGACTTGTGACAATCTCACCAGCTTCAAATGTCTACTGAAGACACATTTTTTTCGTATTGCATATTAGTGTAATTCGACATGAACATTTTTTTACTAAATTATTTGGTAATATCAATACATAATTATACACTTATTTATTGGCATTATTGTCACGTAATTATTATTATTATTTTACAGTTTTAACATATACTAAACTATTTATTACTAATAATTATTATTATACCTATACCATCATATATCAGTATCATTGCAATATAATTATACACTAGACCGGTTATTATGTGTTTGTATGATTAATACATAATTTATTTAATTAAAAGTGCTACACTATTTAATACCATACTAAATTTATTTATTTATATACCTATGCATATATTTGTTTACATTTATTTTAAAACACTAGTATTTGTCTTATTGTATACATATATCTTTTTATGTCTTTTAAATTGTAATAAGTTGTGAAGCGCCACGAACGATTATGGATGTGGCGCTATACGAAATAAATATATTATTATCTTGAAACAGAAATGTTGATACTGACAATATATTTGAAAAAGTATCTGAAAGTATTTGAAAAAGTCAAATACTTTAGAAAAAGTATTTAAATACAAATACTTCTAATTCCTAAACATCAAATACATATACTTAAAAAAAGTATTTAAATACTTTCAAATACAGATGTATTTGACTGCGTGTCTGACCTGCAGTAGTGTCACCATCACAGGGTCAAGGCAAATGGAACATTCACATTTCATAAGTTGTGTCCTAATTTGTTTGTTTTCCTGCATTAGTGTTCGCGTAGCTTAATGCGGACTAAAGGTGTTCACATTGCACTACCCAAATTGGGACTAAAGTTCAATGTTAACATGGCCTTTGATAAAACTCCTTCATTACGAGTAAAAGTACTTTATTAACTTTGCACTTTGTTACAAGCAAAATACTTGAAAAACCCACTTAAGTGTTGTAACAACAATTTGTTGTGTGCCATGGCTGAAATTCATGAGTGCTGCATGTTGTGTTTGCAGTGGACCGTGACCCAAACAAGCGGCGTGTGAAGCCAGTGCAGCCACATCTCCTGCAGCTGGACTTTGCTGGCCTTGATGACAGCTCGGATGACAGCGACTTCCAAATACCCAATGACAAAGGTATATCCAGTTAGAGCCTCCACTGAGGTAGACATAAAAAAATTCCCCAACTGCTTCTCTGAGGTTCCCAAAAAACTGCCTCTTGAGGTTCCCCAATAAAAGGTCACTTTCAGGCTCTCTGTATATCTCCACGGAGTGTAGGACAATTGACCAGTGCCAGTGGACAGTTGGCAATAGTCAGACGAAGACATGGACACTTGCTCAGTGAAAAAATCCATATAATGATTATTGTCATATATAAAAGTATAACCCAAATCCTAATATGCGTACACTTTCACCATATAGAAACCAATACAAGCCCTGCTACCAGTCCATGTGTAACTCTACACCTTTCGTCTTGCCATTTTTAGACAACCCATAAGTCGTAATGTGCATGTCACAGTCCCCACAGACGCAACCAACTGGTCAATGGCAACTTAGAATACCACGAATACAAGCTGAGTCGATGTGTTACATTGTGCAGCAGGGGCCCTTTATGTGCATTATGATTACAGGGTGTTCATTATTTCATTGAGCAGAGTCATACAGCCATTTGATTACAGGGTGTTCATTATTTCATTGAGCAGAGTCATACGGCCATTTGATTACAGGGTGTTCATTATTTCATTGAGCAGAATCATACAGAACTATAGGAATTTGCAGATCTCGCATTGATTTGTGAGTTTATATCATCAGTTAGTTTTCCAGTTCATGTCCTCTGAGATAATACGTGTTAACAGGAGATGCACCCGTGAGACACAAAGCTGGGTGTCTGAACAATCTTACGACTGGTGAAAGGCAGTCATGAGATTGTTCAGTCATTTCTCACTGTCACTACTACTACTTAAGCAGTTGCAATGGCGTCCAGTTGTAATTGAATTTAATTAAAATTGGCACCTGTAAAAAATCATACTCTTTATACTCAACACCGACATACTTTGTTAATTTCTCTGATCCAAAGACCTTTTTGTTCCTGAAACTAAGCTCGATATTGGCAAAATAAAATTGGCTTTCTCTGTAGCAACTTCAACTTCCATCCTTTCATAAAAAACTCTAAATATATATATATATATTTTTTAAATTGCTCTTCAACCATAAATGTTCTGCGGTTCGATGCTCCAATGACGACTTTTGCCTGTCCCCACTTATGGGTGCAGCATTTTTGTTGTTGTGCCTCTGAATTTTAAAGTATATTATATAGGCGCTGTAGAACTGTTACAAGTATTATTAATAGTTGATGCTAAATTGCTAATGACGTTTTGACGGACCTGTCTCCCAGTGGAACAGTTTCCTGATATGATCAGAGTCATCAGACATGCAGACCTCATCACCAGGCTGCTTGCTCCCTGTTACTGTCAGATATTTTACTAGAATCTTCAGATTTCAGGCCACATTCCACTGATGGGAAGATAGTGATTGTAGAACTTTGCAAATGGTTAATATGCACCTTGACATGAAGAAGCCAGTGTCACAAACTATCAGTGCTTGCTCTTTCTACCTGCACAACATTAATCATATTAGCCGCTTTCTTCCCAGACCGACAAAGGAACGCGTTGTCAATGCCATTATCACATCACGGCTTGACTACTGTAACGCGCTCTTATACGATACGTCTGCAATTAACATCGCCCGTCTACAGCGAATACAAAACACGGCTGCCAGGTTGATTGTGCATTGCCCGCATAGCGACAGTGCCAAACATAGCTTTATGTAGAGACCCGTCCACCCGTCATTTGGATGGGCAAAAACAAATATGGACGGGTAGAAATATGGTGGCCGGGTAGTGGCCGGGTACAAAATGAAGGAGCAAAAAAAGTCTTCCAAAACCACAGATATTGTTAGTGAGTGAAAATGGTGTCACATGTGTGTTTGTAGTCCATTTCAGGTCATCAGACACATTTAAAAGTTTGTAATCTGGCTTAACAGTTCACATCCATGTGTCCCCCAAAACATGTGTGACTGGCAATAATTTTATCCTGCATAAAGCTCGGGTGCCACACCCTTACGCGACCTCCACTGGCTGCCCATTGTGTGCAGAGTTGATTCCAAGCTACTTGTATTCACTTACAAAGCCATGCACAACGACGCGCCAGTGTATTTGTGTGAACTCGTGTCCCATATCAACCGAAAAGAACACTGCGCTCTGCGAACAATAACATGTTAGAAGTGAAGCGTACCCGTACCAAAGCTGGAGACTGCTCGTTCGCTGTTGCTGCTGCGTCCCTATGGAACATTATTAGTGTAATTCGACATGAACATAATTTTTTTTACTAGATTATTTAGTAATATTATCGATACATAATTATACACTTATTTATTGCCATTATTGTTATGTAATTATTATAAAAAAATTACAGTTTTAACATATACTAAACTATTTATTACTAATAATAATTATACCTATACGGTCATTTATCAGTATCATTGCAATGTAATTATACTCTAGACCGGTTATTATGTGTTTTTATGACTAAATGACTAAATCAGACTAATACGTAATTTATTTATTTATTTAAAAGTGCTACGCTATTTAATACCATACTAATTTTATTTATTTACATACCTATACATATAAATTTGTTTGCATTTATTTTAAAACACTAGTATTTGTCTTATTGTATACATATATCTTTTTATGTCTTTTAAATTGTAATATGTTGTGAAGCATTGTGGATGTGGGGCTATACCAAACAAATAAATATATATAAATATATGTACTAACTCTTTTAGCTGCATTCCAGTAAAAGTGTCCTTAAAATAGAAAACAAAAAGTTGACATGTGTTTGTGTCTCAAATATTTTATAAGTGAATCTGAATGCTTAATTAAATGGAAACAAAAATCTACACTTTGGTGATATGGGCCTAACAGAATTAATAAAAAGTAACAACTTCCAACAACAATCATATTTTTAATGTCAGCAGTTTACCAGAAAAAATTTGAACACAGCCATCGAAAGTCTATGGACTACGCCATTTTAGAAACAGAATGACGTAGCAGAGTCGACTTCTTTTACTTTTTGACATAACCACGAAAATAACCACCAACAGCTGCTAAGCTTCTCCTCACACATCTTACTTACATATATTCATTTGCATTCCTATAACAAAGTAAATTCACAAAACAAACAGCAACGCACCATTTTCAGTAAAATCGCTATATAAAAGACTATGCAATAGTGGCCACCATGATGATGCTGCGAAATGACCAAGTTGAGTGTCCCAAGAAACGGATTCAATGACAGACCAAAGACCTCCAGGACAAGCTGTACACCCTGTGTAAGGACTGCTGGGATGGCAGAAAGACCATTACTCAGACACTAACCGGAATCGGCCACAGCATTCGGTGGAAATAAACAGTCTGATGAATGGAACTAGAAGGTTGATGATTGCAATAGAAATAAAAATAAAGTACTTATTCGTTTCATCATTCTTGAGAGTAGTATCACTGATGAAGGGGTTTTGTCTGAGGGGTTTATGTCTGGAAAAGGGCTTATGTCCAGAGGGAGTTATGTATGGAGGCGGTTTTGTCTGAGGGGGTTTTGTTCGGAGGGGGTTTTAGTTGAGATGTAATACTTTATTTGCAACAGTTGTTATGCTTACATGGAATAACAGACAAACAGACCAATTAAAAACTGTACAGAGTAAATGTTATAAAAGCATAAAATGTAAAAATTTAATGTCTTCCCAAATCAATGTTCAGCTCAATGTGGTAAACAGCAATGTTGCTCTGGGCTAGGATCTGCTATGCAATAGAAAAAGGTAATGCCATAAGCACATTATAACAAAGCTACATGAGCATTGTTCAATTATACATTGTCCAGTAATGCTTGTGAATACTATTTCTGTTGAATTAACAAGTGTTCTTTTTTACGTGATTCGTTTTTTTAATCTCTATGACACTGTAAATCATTGTAAGATGTACACAATAATGGTTGTTTTTAAATCATCATTTTTGGTGCACATCAGAGATTTGGATTAATTTTAGTCAAGTTGACATGTGTAAGTGGAGTGTAAGCATGCTATTCGTCACCCATGATATTATCATTCATGTTCATGTAGCAGATTTGTAAGCAATGACACAGTCAAGCATCAATCCACTGTGATGTCCCTCTGGGTGTACGGTGTCTTCCCGTTATAGCTACTTCCCGTTATAGCTACTTCCCATTATAGCTACTTTTTATTCCCGTTATAGCTACTAATTAAGTTTGACAGTTGAACTAGTCCCGTTATAGCTACTTTTATATTTCTCCATTTTACAATGTAATAAGATAAGGGAGCATTAACTATTTCATCTCCATCCAGGTGATGTCCATGAGGGGTGGACGGCTTTGATATAAGTGTGTCCCACTGAGGAATTTCAACAAAGTCAAGTGATAATTTTTAACGAGTACTTTGTGGAGACATGGCTTGATGATGATTAAAAAACACCATGGACATGTGGAATGTCTATGTATATAAGTATATATATATATATATATATATATATATATATATATATGTGTATATGTATATGTATATACTGTGTCAAATTTAAGCGAAACAATGGATTGGATGCTGACTGAGATTTACCTAAAAATTAGTGGGATGCTTAGACTCATGATCATTATATAAAACCGACACACCAAATTTCATAAAAATCCAAAACGGCCATGTCAATTTCACCGTTTTTGATTGATTTGACATGGAATGCCCCTACACAGAAACTGACAAATTAACAAATAACCATGTTGAGGGATGGAATTCCAAGTTTGCAAAAGTGGTGAGGAAATATTATTTTTTGATAAATGCAATTCTGTAATCAGTACAATTAACGTAGTTGTCTTTTGAAAAAAATATTTTGCACAAGTGTTTTATGGTATATTTTCCATTTCAAAAAATTGAGTTTATTTATATATCATTCATATAACTTTTAAAATGTGTCCTTCAATAAGACATTTCATGTAGGAATCTCACAGTAATCTGAAATAGTTAATGCTCCCTCTTGTTGTCCCCTCCTGAATTGTGTAATTAAATAAGTAGCTATAACGGGACTAGTTTGCCTGTCAAACTTAACGAGTAGCTATAACGGGAAAAAGCTGTAGCTATAATGGGAAGTAGCTATAACGGGAAGTAGCTATAACGGACCTAGACCGTGTGTACTTATGACATTCTGGTGTCACCTTCAAGGTCCCTTGGCACTGCACTGTTTATTTTCTCAGTGACACTCCTTTTCTACTCAGAGTGGCTACATGTAGATGGGATGTAGTATGACACCCTCCCAGCAATTAAGTAATGACATTCATTGTATATCAGAGCAGTGTGGAATTACAACAGCGATGGGAAGGAAAAAGAACTACCCTGTAATAATACCGCTGTCCAAAACAATAGTTAGGCCTCATTTAGAATATTATATACAAGCATGGAGGCCATATCGCAAAAAGGATATTGATATGCTAGAAAGGGTACAAAGGAGAGCGACCAAAATGATATCAAGACTCAGAAATATTAGTTAAGAAGTGCGTCTAAAAGAATGTGGTTTAACAACACTAGAAACCAGGAGATTGAGAGGAGATCAGATAGAAGTGTTTAGCATTATTGAATGGGTATGAAAATATTGACAAAAATATTTTTTTCTCGGTGGAGGGACTAGAGGACATGGAGTTACAGGTAAATCACAAAGTATTCACAGCTAGTGCAGTTTCAAGGGGAAGGATTAATCAGACACCAAAACCAATGTCCAGCAAGAAGTGGGAGTTGTCGAGAGCGTCAAGTATTTAGGTAGTTTACTTGATGAAAGCTTGTCATGTTGATTATGATTATTTCCTACTGAGAAAGCTGAAAAGTGGTGATGTTAGCCAGCACATTCCTCAACTTGTATACAGGGGTTTAATATAGAGCATTATGTCTCTTAACATAAATACATTAAATGCCAATGCCAGTGGTAAGAATAAAACAAAGCGTGCTTGTGTTGTCAACACAGCTAGCAAGTTGATTGGCAATGAACAGAAACACCTGTCCAGTATGTACAAATGTTGCTCTGAAAAGGAAGGCCAGTCACGTACTGTACGATCCTACCCATCCTCTGAATGAAGCTTTTCAGGAACTTCCATCAGGGAGACGTCTAAAAGTTCCACTAGTTAAAAAGAACCCATTCAAGAATTTGTTTATACCCTTTGCCATTTTGAATGCTAAATTTTAATGTACTGTATACTTTTTTATTCCATACACTTATTGTACTGATTTATTTATTATTATTTTAGTACAAATTATTAATGTTATTATAGATTGTGTCTTATTAAATAACCTTTTAAGAAATATTACGTGCTTATTTATTGATTATTTAGAGTACTTATTTATATAAAAAATTATTACATTTATGTAATTTACCAAATTTAGTGCTGATTATTATTATTATTAATTTGATGTGTCTTATCAACTGTATATGGATCACCAATCTTATTACTGACATTTTTATGTGTAACTGAAGAAAGATTTCTGTTTTTAATGTGATGTTTTAAACGGACAGTACAACAAAGTCTTTTGAATCTTTGAATAGAACAAATATGGCAGTTGACGAAGGAAAATTGTGTTTTATCCAAACCTGTCATTTCGATAGGTTCAGATGACGATGATGACGGCTCATCACGGGAAAGGTCAAGTCTTGAATCAGGGAGCAGCCTGGGCTCATCCTCAGAAGGGGAAGAAGTGGGAAGGGCCGGGAAGATGGCAGGAGAAGGGATGTCAATGGGGGAGCTGATTCAGCAGGCCAAGATGCAGTCGTTGTTCGACTCAAAAGTAAGTTGTGTTGTTTGTTTTTGGTAAAGGCACTCGTCTGTCCCCCTCCTCTTAGCTGTGTAGGAAGTATTCAGATTTGTTGTTGGTGATACAGTTAATTATCTTTATGGTCACCTCTGCAATACAGTTACCTCTTAATAAAGGTCACCTTGGGATAGTCCAAAATGGCTTCTATAATAAACAGTGTTTTAAAGTATCGGTGCTGTTGTATATTGTTGTCTAGGAGACAGGAGTGTACTTATTTGATATTGAATTGAGTTTCTAAACCAAAACTTCAGACAAATAAAATGTGCATACACGTTGAACATATATTCAAGCGATTTATTTGGTTGTAGAGCTGTAACCATTTTCATTGTTTGTATTTGAGATGTACTTTGTATGCTTTTAAGCAACTTTTGCTTACATGGCAACAACTCTATCGTGAAACCCTTCCAGGTTCATAATTTATTTGGCTTATACGTGGATGGTAACCGCAGGGATAGAAATAACTCCAAAAATGTAGGTAGCCACCAGAACTACCAGCTGGAAATTTCTGGTAGCCCACACCCATATCTGGTAACCGAAAATGTCTTAAATGATTCTGTATATAACTCGCTAACTAAAATTGTGGCCGAGTGGTAGTATTGTATGCCTCTTTCTACCTTCACTCGCTTTCTTGAACCATTAGCCAACTTGCAATGCATTTAAAAAACAGAGATAGTTGATTAGCATGATTTATCATACCCACTATACTCTTCTACATATCAGAAATGGTAACAGCCAACACATTTTTAGTCACTCTCTAGGGGGCCACTGTTGCACTACTTTTGTTTGAGTAAATACCAGTTTAGCATGAATCACCATTTAGCACGCCATAACTGGCAAAAGTAGAAACTAAGTAAACTGCAGCACTTGGTTTGTGGCATCATGAATAAATGGAAACTGAGAAAAATGGTCAGTTCATATCAAATATTCTAAAACAAAACACTTGTGTTGGTTTGTAGTAATTTTTTTAATGTATATAAGTTCTACTATATTTAGTAGAACAATGCAAATATTCTACTGTGTATATTGAACATGCATTTATGAGTTTACAAATATTGTGTCGTTGAAAGGTGTCTGTATTTGTTTAAGTTTCCCACTAAAATAATGTGGCATTTGGCCATGTCCAGATTGCACATTCAAACAAAATAGTTTTCCTCTTTTTGAAATTTTAATACAACATTGATAAACTTATTATTATAAAACATAAAATCAATACAAATAGTATATGTTTTACCTCTCAAGAAACGTTTTCTCCATTTGTTTGGCTGTCTCTCACAGCCTTCTTCCGCTGAAGAATGCTGTGCGAGACAGCCGAAATATACGGAGAGAGAAAAAGAAAAACGTTTCTTGAGAAGTAAAACATTTACTATTTAACAATGAACCAAGAAACTGGATCATTACATTCGCATATAAAATCAATATAATTTAGCAGTGTTTTTACTCAGTTACATGTGTGCATTTTACCCATACAAAACAATTTGGAATTATTCAATTAATCAATTTAATATTATTTCTTAAATATGCTGTATAAATTGCATAGGTACTATTGTTTATTATACTATAGATGCTAGGCTTACATACTTTAACATGTTTTAACACCTATTTTATTTGAACAGTGCTTCAAATTACTCAGAAATTGACCTCCCAGTATAGTGTACTTGGAAGTGCAGCCATCCACCTGCAACAATGCTAGTTTTCCATTGGTGGCCATGTTAATGTTTTGTCAGATTATAAGGAAACTGTACATGAGAACATTAAATTTCTACACAGTCACTGCAGTCATGTCACTGATATGCTGGTCAAATTTGGTCAAAATCACTATCCCAGGCTCTTTTAAAATGCATGTGCACTGCTCGTCAATATAGACCAAATTTAGCATGTTCTTCTGACCCCGCCAAGCCATGTATGAAAAATTGCTAAAAATCACTACACCAACTTCACTCTACCTAACATGCGTCATTGCACTGCAGATACATCATAGCACTGAACCTACTAGTACATGTATGCCTGTACTACTGTACCCATTTCACATCAAAATAATTTATCAAAATCTCAAATGACAAATTATTAAGGTACTATATTCGTATGGGTCACACCAGAAAGTCTAACTGTGCTCTGACCCCTTAACGGTGTGTAGTAAGTTTATTGTGTGGTTCATTGACATGACATGACATGACAAGGATGTCTTTGAAATGGTTCATTGGCCTGTTACACAATGGGGCGTCAGTGAGTCTTCAGAAACGTGTTCTGCACTGATGGTTATCATCAGTGATCCAGATCTGGGCTACTGTTGTCTCTAATTATAGTAGCCAGACAGCAATTCTGGTAGCCTTGGGCTACCGGGCTACCACGATTTCGAACCCTATTTAAAGCTAAATTGGAACGCACATGTTACTAAGCTTTGCGCCAAGAAGGACAGTCGCTGGTATTTATTCAACCAGGTGAAACAACTAATGCCAATGCTGCGTGGAAACTATTCTTCAGCCATAGGGGTGGTGCAACCACTAGTTGACTACGAGTGTGTTATATGGGGAAGTTGTGGACACAGTTTTGCTGTTGAACGTCCACAAGATGATGCATGAGTAATTTTGAATGTAAAAGACTGACGGCAAATTTGTAGAGAAAGAACTTATGCGAAATGATCATGATTAAATGTTTTATCCAATACACGTTGAATGCATATACGCTTAAAATTAATCCCTTTAAAAAAAATTATATAGTTTAATTATGACAGGATAGACAGGATAATAATTCTAATTATAATGAGGTGTCAAATATAACAGTGCCTTACACTAGTCTCGCTTAACCGACTGTCGGTCGGCTGTGGAACTACGCCGAGAAGACAGTCTGGTGAGTCTCCCGGCTTTTGAATATTTATCCGCGTGATCTATACAATGCTGCCACCTCACAGACACTGGTTAATTCTGCAGTAATTTCTATTTTTTTAAACAACTGCAAATTTGTATTTCTATTTATTTTGTGTTAATATAAGTTTAATTTTGAATAGTTTTTATAATACAGCAATTTGATAAAAAGGTATCCTTATTTAATTTGTATGCTATCCGTGTGGGGCTAAACAATGCTGCCATCTCATAGATACTGGTTAATCCTGTCGTAATTCTTATTTTATAAACAACTGTAAATTAGAATTTTTACTTATTTTTATGTTAATGTAAGTTCAATGTTGAATACTTTTCATAAGATATCGTTATCTTGTAAAAGTATATTGTTATTTTAATTTTTATTTCATTGTTGGCCTGAAAGCCAATCAGCGTCTCTACCCTAATCTGGGATAAGGCCGCCCTGGCAGTTAACCTGTTAGCACTCAGCCCATTTTAACGTGAAGCCTGTGCCTTTCTCAAATATTTGACCTAGATGTTTAAAAATATTGATTGCGCCATTGTCTTTGCTCTAGCGCCTTTATTATTCAATTCTCACAATTGCACGGTGTGTGCATGTTGTAGATAATAAAAGTACCTACACAGTAGTGTCAAAACTGTTGTTATAACTTTAAAATATGTTAACCACTTATTGATTGACACTAAAACATTTTGAAACATTTTATAAAAGAAATACTTTGTTGCAGTGTAACTTTTTTATGCTTGGCTTTTTACTGCTACAAGTTGGGTTTATATAAAAGAACATTAAAATATGCGGGAATTAGCGCTATATAAAAATGGTATTATTATTAATACTTCATTGCTTAGGTTAATGCCCTCCAATTGGTGGTGTTCTATTTGCAAAACAGCAAGCAACGTGCTGTGATTGGTCAAGCTACATCTGATAACTACAGACATAATAACAGTCTCGCTTAACCTTCAAGTCAGCCATTGAATGTCAGCTCATACAGCACTGTGGTGTCTTAGCCTCAAGCAAGAAATGGTCAACATATTTTTAAGTTACAACAGTTGTTTTGTTACCACTGTGTAGGTAATATATATATATATATATATATATATATATATATATATATATATATACAACACACACACACATACAACACACAATTGTGAGACTTGAATAATAAAGCAAACAAAACTGGCACAAATAATGTTTTTCAATCTAGGTCAAATATCTGAGGATCGAGGCACAGGCTTTAAAGTCGTGTGAGTGCTAAAGGGTTAACCGACTGTCGCTCAGCTGTTAACTTCGCCGAGAAAACAGTCTGGTGATTCTGGTAATTTTTCCAGCTTTTGAATGTTACCTGTGTAACATTCTGCCACCTCACAGAGTCTGGGTAATCGAGGCTAATCCTGTCACAATTCCTGCTTCATAAACAACTGCATAATTTTTTTTTAATGTATTTCTGTTTACTTTTTATGTGAATATAAGTTTCATTTAGAACAGTTCTTATAATGTAGTACTATGTGATAAAAAGAGTATCCTTGCGACCTGAGAACCAGTCGGTGTCTCTACCTTATTCTGGGGTAAGGCCAGCTTAGGCCACCCTTGTGGTGGTGACATCGGCAGAGCATAAATCAACCATGCATGAGTTGAGGGGCTGAAAAGTACTGTCACCTCATGGAGTCTGGGTAATTGAGGTTAATGTAATACAGGAATACGGCAGAGCTCTGTCCTGGAGTGGACCCGCACCTATGTCCAACCCAACCGGTCAGTGAAGTAATCAGAAAGCATGGTGTATAGTTCCATCATATTCCTACAGCATCAAGCCTGTGTCATGGATATTCAATGATGCCCCTAAACAGACAAGACAGCTGAAATTATGGATCTTCCACAATCATTGCTTACCATTTATATATATATATATATATATATATATATATATATATATATATATATATATATTACCTACACAGTGGTAACAAAACAACTGTTGTAACTTAAAAATATGTTGACCATTTCTTGCTTGAGGCTAAGACACCACTTTTGTTTGAGTAAATACCAGTTTAGCATGAATCACCATTTAGCACGCCATAACTGGCAAAAGTAGAAACTAAGTCAACTGCGGCAGTTGGTTTGTGGCATCATGAATAAATGGAAACTGAGAAAAATGGTCAGTTCATATCAAATATTCTAAAACAAAACACTTGTGTTGGTTTGTAGTAATTTTTTTAATGTATATAAGTTCTACTATATTTAGTAGAACAATGCAAATATTCTACTGTGTATATTGAACATGCATTTATGAGTTTACAAATATTGTGTCGTTGAAAGGTGTCTGTATTTGTTTAAGTTTCCCACTAAAATAATGTGGCATTTGGCCATGTCCAGATTGCACATTCAAACAAAATAGTTTTCCTCTTTTTGAAATTTTAATACAACATTGATAAACTTATTATTATAAAACATAAAATCAATACAAATAGTATATGTTTTACCTCTCAAGAAACGTTTTCTCCATTTGTTTGGCTGTCTCTCACAGCCTTCTTCCGCTGAAGAATGCTGTGCGAGACAGCCGAAATATACGGAGAGAGAAAAAGAAAAACGTTTCTTGAGAAGTAAAACATTTACTATTTAACAATGAACCAAGAAACTGGATCATTACATTCGCATATAAAATCAATATAATTTAGCAGTGTTTTTACTCAGTTACATGTGTGCATTTTACCCATACAAAACAATTTGGAATTATTCAATTAATCAATTTAATATTATTTCTTAAATATGCTGTATAAATTGCATAGGTACTATTGTTTATTATACTATAGATGCTAGGCTTACATACTTTAACATGTTTTAACACCTATTTTATTTGAACAGTGCTTCAAATTACTCAGAAATTGACCTCCCAGTATAGTGTACTTGGAAGTGCAGCCATCCACCTGCAACAATGCTAGTTTTCCATTGGTGGCCATGTTAATGTTTTGTCAGATTATAAGGAAACTGTACATGAGAACATTAAATTTCTACACAGTCACTGCAGTCATGTCACTGATATGCTGGTCAAATTTGGTCAAAATCACTATCCCAGGCTCTTTTAAAATGCATGTGCACTGCTCGTCAATATAGACCAAATTTAGCATGTTCTTCTGACCCCGCCAAGCCATGTATGAAAAATTGCTAAAAATCACTACACCAACTTCACTCTACCTAACATGCGTCATTGCACTGCAGATACATCATAGCACTGAACCTACTAGTACATGTATGCCTGTACTACTGTACCCATTTCACATCAAAATAATTTATCAAAATCTCAAATGACAAATTATTAAGGTAATATATTCGTATGGGTCACACCAGAAAGTCTAACTGTGCTCTGACCCCTTAACGGTGTGTAGTAAGTTTATTGTGTGGTTCATTGACATAACATGACATGACATGACAAGGATGTCTTTGAAATGGTTCATTGGCCTGTTACACAATGGGGCGTCAGTGAGTCTTCAGAAACGTGTTCTGCACTGATGGTTATCATCAGTGACCCAGATCTGGGCTACTGTTGTCTCTAATTATAGTAGCCAGACAACAATTCTGGTAGCCTTGAGCGACCACGATTTTGAACCCTATTTAAACCTAAATTGGAACGCACATGTTACTAAGCTTTGCGCCAAGTAGGACAGTCGCTTGTATTTATTCAACTAGGTGAAACAACTAATGCCAATGCTGCGTGGAAACTATTCTTCAGCCATAGGGGTGGTGCAACCACTAAGTGACTACGAGTGCGTTATATGGGGAAGTTGTGGACACAGTATTGCTGTTGAACGTCCACAAGATGATGCATGAGTAATTTTGAACGTAAAAGACTGACGGCAAATTTGTAGAGAAAGTACTTATGCGAAATGATCATGATTTAATTTTTTTATCCAATACACGTTGAATGCATATACGCTTAAAATGAATCCCTTTAAAAACAATTATATGGTTTAATTATGCTTCCCGAACAGGGTAGATTCTAATGGCCACTGAAGTGTCAAGTATAACAGTGTCTTACCCTAGTCTCGCTTAACCAACTGTCGGTCGGCTGCGGAACTACGCCGAGAAGACAGTCTGGTGAGTCTGCCGGCTTTTAAATATTTATCCGCGTGATCTATACAATGCTGCCACCTCACAGACACTGGTTAATTCTGCCGTAATTTTTATTTTTATAAACAACTGCAAATTTGTATTTCTATTTATTTTGTGTTAATGTAAGTTTAATTTTGAATAGTTTTTATAATACAGCAATTTGATAAAAAGGTATCCGTATTTAATTTGTATGCTATCCGTGTGGGGCTAAACAATGCTGCCATCTCATAGATACTGGTTAATCCTGCCGTAATTATTATTTTATAAACAACTGTAAATTTGAATTTTTACTTATTTTTGTGTTAATGTAAGTTCCATGTTGAATACTTTTCATAGGATATTGTTATCTTGTAAAAGTATATTGTTATTTAAATTTTTATTTCATTGTTGGCCTGAGAGCCAATCAGCGTCTCTACCCTAATCTGGGGTAAGGCCGCCCTGGCAGTTATCCCATTAGCACTCAGCCCATTTTAACATGAAGCCTGTGCCTCCTCAAATATTTGACCTAGGTGTTTAAAAATATTGATTGCGCCATTGTCTTTGCTTTAGCACCTTTATTATTCAATTCTTGCAATTGCATGTTGTAGATAATAAAAGTACCTACACAGTGGTGTCAAAACTGTTGTTATAACTTTAAAATATGTTAACCACTTATTGATTGACACTAAAACATTTTGTAAAAGAAATACTTTGTTGCAGTGTAACTTTTTTATGCTTGGCTTTTTACTGCTACAAGTTGGGTTTATATAAAAAGAACATTAAATTATCTACACACTGGGATATAACTTGTTATATTATGTTACATATTTTAGCTGTATACGTGGCCAACTTCATGGGTGGAGGTCATTTTTAAATGTCCAAAAACAAAAACTATTGCTGTAAATTTTTTGAAAACTCTGTAAATATTTTTGAGAACAGAAATATCCAACATAGCCACAATTTAATGTTAAATGTCTAGATAGGTGTCGCATTTATTGCATCTCTTAATCACTAGATGCAACAATGTAAACCGAATTCAAACGCTGTGCTGTATTCATTGGCCAGCTATGGTCGACCTGAGGAGATTCGGGGTGACCGTCAATGCCCGACTTGAGTGCTAATCAGTTAACAAATGTAGAGCATTAGTTTCCCCAGGCAGAGTCGAGAGGCTTATAAGTGCTGCCACCTCACGGAGCCTGGGTAGCCGAGGCTAGGCCTTACTGCTCGTAGTAGTGCTGTAATTGAAAGAGTAGGGTGTCTGACTGAGCCCCCCATCCCACCTCTAGTGCTGTGAGGGCAAGTTTCTTTGAATTCATACTGCACAGGCTAATTCTATACCCGGTAGATAACTCTGCACGATGACCTCAAATGTGGAATGAATTACCTGTGAACATTCGTGCATCCGTGACATTATCTATGTTTAGAAAGTGTTTAAAGACATCTTTTTATTAGACATTTCGAATAATTCAAATTGTTTTGAAATGACGGACATTGCTTTTGAATATCTTTTTTAGTGTCATACATGTTTTAATCAGTGTTTATGTTTTAGAATAATTTATATATAATAATTTACGTACTTAGTTTTAGTAAAGGTTTTAATTTTATATTAATTTATATAATTTACATACCAAGTTTTAGTAATATACATCTTAAAAGCAGTGTTTAATTTATTTTTAATTAATTTATATAATTTACATACAAAGGTTTACTAGTACATCTTAAAACCAAAAATTAATATGATTTATATAAATTTATATAATTTACATTTCTATTCATTAATATACATTTAGTATATTTCTTGTGCAGCGCATCGATCCACCATGCGGGAATTAGCGCTATATAAAAACAGTATTATTATTAATACTTCATTGCTTAGATCAATGCCCTCCAATTGGTGGTGTTCTATTTGCAAAACACCAGGATCACGTTCCTAAGTCTGCCCAAACAAGCATTGTGGCATTCAGCGCAATACCCTTCAATTGGTGGTGTTCTATTTGCAAGACAGCAAGCAACATGCTGTGATTTCACTTCACTTTACTTTATTGTCCTTAAAAAGGATATGCATTTTACAACTCATGATCACATCTAAAATATATGGGATGGTCTCAACAAAATGCAAATGAATTTCCAGATGTATCCACTACAAGAACAATTCAACCGGGTGACATCAATATGACTCATTTAGCATTCAACATTCTAATGGCCACCGGCACAAAACTCCTGCTATAGCAAGATGTTTTACATTTTATACAACGGTATCTCCTTTGAGACGGAAGTACATGGAAGAATGTAGAGAGCGGGTGATCAGACTCAGTAGCGACAGCACGAGCTTTCTTCAAAATTGCATGGTCGATTATTTCGGAGAGCTTTGGTGTAGGTAAACCAATCATCTTGGCAGAAACATGTGAGATTTTCAGAAACCTGTTACGGTTTTTCACAGAAAGAGCAGGGTAGTAACAAATGCTGCAGTAGGTTAAGAGAGGCTCATTTATGCTACGGTAAAGGCGTAGAAGAAGTATTGGATCAACATAGAAAGCTCGTAACTTTCGAAGAACGTGCAGTCGCTGCTGAGACTTCTTTTGCACGGCTGTAACATGCTCTGTAAATGACAATTTTTCATCTAATATAACACCGAGGTATTTGAATGAATCAACCTGTTCCACAGGTTCACCGTTGATGACAATAGGACTAATGACAGTTCTATTACGACGGAAGTCGATGCACATTTCTTTTGTTTTGGAAACATTCAGATGCAGAAAATTGTTACTGCACCAACTAGAGAAACGTACCACTGAAGAAAGATATGACTGGTATGAGGCAAAATCACTCAAAAGAGCGAGCATGGCTGAATCATCAGAAAACCTCACAAATTGGGTAGATGAATCAACACTACGACAGTCATTTGTATACAAGGTGTACAAAAATGGACTCAGAACACAACCCTGAGGTGCACCTATGTTGCTAACAAGCACTGGTGACTTTATGTCACCCACTCGAACACACTGCAGGCGATTACTTAAGAAATTGAAAATCTGGTCAATCTACATCTGATAACTACAGACATAATAACAGTCTCGCTTAACCTTCAAGTCAGCCATTGAATGTCAGCTCATGTGGTGTCTTAGCCTCAAGCAAGAAATGGTCAACATATTTTAAAGTTACAACAGTTGTTTTGTTACCACTGTGTAGGTAATATATATACAGCTGTATATATATATATATATATATATATATATATATATATATATATATATATATATGTACATACATACAACACACAATTGTGAGAATTGAATAATAAAGCATACAAATAATATGTTTTTTAATCTAGGTCAAATATCTGAGGATCGACGCACAGGCTTTAAAGTCGTGTGAGTGCTAAAGGGTTAACCGACTGTCGCTCAGCTGTTAACTTCGCCGAGAAAACAGTCTGGTGATTCTGTTCATTTTTCCAGCTTTTGAATGTTCCCTGTGTAACGTTCTGCCACCTCACAGAGTCTGGGTAATCGAGGCTAATCCTGTCATAATTCCTGCTTCATAAACAACTGCATACATGTATTTGTGTTTACTTTTTATATGAATATATAAGTTTAATTTAGAACAGTTCTTATAATAAAAAGAGTATCCTTGCGACCTGAGAACCAGTCGGCATCTCTACCTTATTCAGGGGTAAGGCCAGTTTAGATCGCCCTGGGGGTGACATCGGCAGAGCATAAATCTACATGGCGGAGTTGAGGGGCTGAAAAGTACTGTCACCTCATGGAGTCTGAGTAATTGAGGTTAATGTAATAGGGCCTGCAAGTGGGTCACGATACATGGCGTGACTCGCCGACTGGAGCTTATTGGGGACTAAGCGAGACTAATTGGGGACTGGACACAAGAATAATATTCTAACGATGGATGACAGTTGTAGCTTACAACTGATGAATACTAGGAAAATTAGTTCATAAATATCTTGTGTTATACGTTTCTTATCTTAAATGTCCGATTTAATATTGAGTTTATCACACTAGATCATAGACACAGCGATTTACATAGTGCAGATAATCTTGCTTCTAATAATCCTTCGGACAATATAACTGAAATATGCTATTTCGGGACAGTTCGATTATTACGACCAAAACAAAACAAAGTCCTATATGTTAACATGGAGTATATGGACCAACTGCCCCCAGCCTCGTTTTCGCGCGCGAGACTTGCACGCCCTATACTGGAATACGGCAGAGCTCTGTCCTGGAGTGGACCCGCACCTGGTATGTCCAACCCAACCGGTCAGTGATGTCATCAGAAAGCATGGTGTATAGTTGCATCACATTCCTACAGCATCAAACCTGTGTCATGGATATTCAATGATGCCCCTAAACAGACAAGACAGCTAAAATTATGGATCTTCCACAATCATTGCAGAAATCATATTACAGCATTATGGAAACTGCTGCAGTATTATGGAAATAAACATATATCGGAATTATACAACCAAACTGTAAATATTGCTCTAACAAGTTTTGGTGGCTGACCGTATCTAAGAAATATTGTGGCTAATGTAGCAGTTGTGACAAAAGCAAATGCATTGACAATGAAAGAAAATGTCATCAATCACTTTTTAGAAGTGATTGCTGAGAATGAAAAAGATCTGCAACAGATGCTAGACACAGTAATATGGGAAAGTGAGAATAAATTATATGAAAACCATGGTCGTCACAAAGAATAATTAATAATAATAATAATTGTAACACTTCTATAGCCCCTATATCCTTGGCAGTTCAAGGTCAGAGGCACAACAAACAATAATTTACCGTGATCATAAACAGGGCCAGGTAAATGTAGTCACTGGGGCATGGAACCGCTTTCAGAAGATTCAGTTGTAATAGAGAGTTGATTCCAGATTGTTGGCGCAGCTACAGAAAAAGCACGTTTGCCAATATTGAGCTTTGTTTTAGGTACACAAAACGTTGCTAGGAAATGGACGATCTAAGGGTTCTAGAGATACAGAGAAATGTTATAGATTAACTAACATACAACATTATGCAGCATTGTAGCAAATGGCACTGTCCTGAAGCAAGTTCAAACATTGAACTATCGGGGATCACAAATAACATCTGGACCATGCTATGATGAGAAACATTGTAACAAACAAAACGATAATATTTGAAGTGAGAAGTAAATCACAGACAGTGTCTAAAGAATCAAACAAATCGTCTAAGCCATTGGAGTGTGGTTCTTAAGAAGAATGCTGAGAGTACTATTATGTATTGACTGAAAAGAAATCCAATGAAATAATCCACAGAGCAGCCAAATGAAATAAAAAGATGAGTAACACGTTAGGGTCAGTAGGGTGGGATAGATGCGGGGGTGAGGGGGGGTTGTTACGAAAAATATTTCTGTCAAGTAGGCAGCCCTGAATGGGTAGGTTACTGAGTGTGAAATAGGTTGGAGGTTGGTCACAAAATGAGCAAGAATGGTGTAAAGGCAAACGTGAAATAGGAGGTTGACCTCAAATCAGGCATGATATCAAATGCGAGGTTGACCCCCAAAGTATGTGTGATATGGGAGGTTGCCCCAAAACAGGTATGATATCACATGTGGGTTAGCACCAAAACAGGTATAAGATCAAATGAGAGGTTAACCCTCAAAATAGGTGTGATATGGGAGGTATGATATCAAATGGTAGGTTGGCCCCAAAATAGATATGATATCACAAATGGGAGGTTGGCCCCAAAGCAGGTATGAGAGCAAATGAGAGGTTGGCCCCAAAACAGGTATTATATCAAATTGGACATTGACCCTAAAACAGGTATGATATCAAATAGGAAATTGGCCCCAAAACGGATGTGATATCAAATGGGAGGTTGGCCACAAAACAGGTATGCTATCAATTGAGAGGTTGACTCCACAGCAGGTATGATATCAAATGGCCCCAAAATAGATTATATCAAATGGGAGGTTAGCCCCAAAACAGGTATGAAATCAAATGGGGTTGGCCCCAAAACAGTTATAATATCAAATGAGGGTTGGCGCCAAAACAGGTATGATATCAAATGGGAGGTTGGCCCCAAAGCAGGTGTGATATAGCCCTGTGGTAGACAAACTCCAAAACAGGTATACTATTGGAGGTTGGCCCCAAAATAGGTAAGATGGAAGGTTGACCCTAAAACAGAGCTGGGAGATTGGCCCTAAAACAAGTATGATACGGGACGTTGGCCCTAACACAGGTGAGAGACAGGGGCTTAGATCCTTTCTATATTTCTATACCTGTGTCACTCTAGTTCATCTTGTACCCTATATGGCTATGGACTTGTAACTGACCGAGTGACCGTTGATATGGCAGGCTCCATCAGAGGACACAGGGGTCAGTTCAGTCTCGTCTCGCAAGGTCAAAGTCCTCATCTGTTGCGTCTGCCTTGGTGACATCAGGTGAGTGTCATCGTCATTGTGACCTTGGTGACATCAGGTGAGTGTCATCGTCATTGTGACAGTTGTAATGGATTTATTGAATGTATAAATACAGTTCATAATAAAGATTATATAGCCTGCAATCTGATGTGTTGACAGGTGACACCAAATAGATACATACTGCTTTGTGTTTGTTGGACTTATGTATATATCCACATTGAGAACATAAAACCTTTGGTACCCGGGGTACATACATTTTGGGGCCAATTCGAAACACAAAATGTTTGTTTCTGAAGGAAATCACCGGTGTAGCCCTGACAGACTAGTGACCCTGTGTATGGAACTGAAGAAAGGTTTTATTTGATTCCCAACTGTCTCAAATAAATTACAGTGCAGTTTCATCTGACATCAAAATAATAAATAAATAAGTAGTAATACTATTTATTTATGATGCTGAGATGCTGACCTTTTTTTTCAATTGTGTTTATTATATTATGATTTCTTCAACGATAGACCAGGCATGTACAATGTCGCCATCTGGTGAATGTAGTATACATTACCATACTGCATACATGACCATAATAATGTTTTGATCATTCATAATGTTTTACATTATTGTACTGTTACAATGACTATAAGTATCTACGATAACTTTCATTGTAATTTAAAATTTAGTGTACTTATCTCCAACAAACTGGGTATTAAGTCACCCAGGTCTGTTCTGTATACAAGCCAAAATAGCTGTCTCAGTCATGCCTTATAATAATTATTATCTTTAAATGTCTGGTTCAATTGCTCAACAAATAACCTCAAACTAATCATATGCCAAATATTTGGGGTCCTTTGCTTTTTTCATAGAGACCATTTCTTAAACACAAAACGTTGCTTTGTAAACGTTTCCTTAACTCACTGCAGTCATGTTTTGTTCTGTGTTTTTTACATTTTGTTTTGGGTTGTTTACATGTTGTTTTATGTTGTTTACATGTTGTTTTATGTTGCTTACATTGTGTTTTATGTTGCTTACATGCTGTTTCGTGTTGTTTATGTGTTGTTTACATGTTGTTTTATGTTGTTTGTTGACATGTTGTTCCATGTTGTTTATGTGACATTGTGTTATGACAGTGAGGAAGAGGACGAGATAGTGGAGTGTGATGGTTGCGGAGTCACTGTACACGAAGGTATGTACACACACATACAAGGGGGTGCATGGCTATATGGGAGTGGATCCAACGTGAATATAAGGGGGTGGATGTAACAGGGCAGATACAACGGGTGGATTCAAGGGGTGGATACAAAGAAGTGGATGCAAGCCTACCGTTGGAACGCTGCATGTGTCTATAACAGATAACCAAACAACGCAGATTTTACTACGCTCTACTTCAGAAATTTACATTTCCCATTCATAAAGTCGCAATTGGGAATGCGTCGTGCCTGTGGAAAACCTAATGATTGACCTATCAAATATATGTTATGTCATGATCAGCCAAATGGCACAAATCTAGCAAACAACGTTTTGTAGACGCGGGTTTCACGCAACCTGGTCAAGGCTGTTTTAGTAACATCTTCGATAAGTCGAATTATTTTAAGTTTCCATGTCAATACATCAGCAGAATACCTGACAGTTGCCATGGATAGTGTTATTATACTAATTCAGACAGTAACACTGACTTTGGGAGCTGTTTTTTTAAGTGGACTTTCAGCTAATTGTTGGCGAATATATCATGACATGTACTTGGCAGGCAGCCAGAGATTGCCGCAGCCAGGTCGCCACTAGTCTCGCTTAACCGACTGTCGGTCGGCTGCGTAACTATGCTGAGAAGACAGTCTGGTGATTTTGCTGGCTTTTGAATATTATCCGCGTGATCTAAACAATTCTGCCACCTCACGGATACTGGTTAATCCTGCCGTAATTTTTATAAACAACTGCAAATTTGCATTTCTATTTATTTTGTGTTAATATAAGTTTAATTTTGAATCTCTCTGCTCTGCTCTCTGCTATCCCGTAGTCTTAGTGGACCGTTGGGGTACCACAGATGACCTGGCAACCAGCTCCCTCCATTCCTCACGCCTCTCAGCCGTCCTCATGGCGGCGCCCAGTGTCATGCCCATCCATTCCGGGATGTTGTCCTCCCATCTCTTTTTCTGTCTGCCTCGTCTTCTCCCTCCTTGCACTGTGCCCTGCAGGATTGTCTTGGCAAGCCCTGAAGATCTTGTTACGTGCCCGTACCATTTTAGTTTGCGTCGTTTTACTGTGGTCAAGAGGTCTTCATCGGGCCCAATGGCTTGCCAGGTTCTGTTTCGCACCTCTTCATTGGAGATGTGGTCTCTGTAGGTGATGCCGAGGAGCTTTCTGAGGCATCTCATCTCCATGGCCTGTATCCTTCTCTCTATGTCTGCTGTTAGTGTCCAAGACTCACAGGCGTACAGGAATATGGACATGACTAGGGAGCGCATCAGTCTGATCTTTGAGCTGAGCGCTATATTCCTGTCATTCCAGATGGTCTTGAGTTTGGCGAGTGCTGCTGTGGCCTGGGCGATCCTGGCGAGAATTTCAGGTTTAGATCCTTCATCTGCGATGATTGCTCCCAGATATTTGAACCTGTTGACGCAATCTAGTTTCTCGCCGTTGACCCTGATGTCAGTGCTGAAGCCATTGGTGTTGTTGGTCATCAGTTTGGTCTTCTCTGCACTGATCTGCATGCCGAAGGCTGTAGAAGTCTTGTCAAGGCGCTCCACCAAGTCAGCTAGCTCCTCTTCCCTTCCTGCCAGGCCGTCTATGTCGTCGGCAAAACGCAAGTTTGTAATACTCCTGCCACCAATGCTGACTGTCCCTTCATGGTCATTCAGTGCATCAGTCATAATTCTCTCCAAGAAGATGTTGAAGAGGGTGGGGGAGAGCACACAGCCTTGTCTTACTCCGACGGTGGTTTTGAACCAGTCCCCTATGCTGTTGTTAAGGTAGACTGCGCTGGTGGCCTTGTCATAGAGGTTCTGTATCATTCTGATTAGGTTGGCATTGATGTTGAAATGCCCATAGTGCTGCATGCCATACCCTGTCGAACGCCTTCTTGAAGTCAATGAAGACGTGATAGAGGTCTTGCTGGTGTTGGAGGTACTTCTCGCACAGTATCCTAAGGTTGCAGATCTGCTCTGTTGTGCTGCGTCCTGGTCTGAAGGCTGCTTGTTCCTCAGCGATGATCTTTTCCGCTTGCGGCTTCAGTCGGTTCAGCAAGATTTTCAGCTAACTTTGCTCGGGTGGCTGGTGAGGCTGATGGTACGATAGTTCTGGCATAGCTGTAGGTTGCCTTTCTTGGGGAGGGTGATGATGAGAGATTGGGTCCACGGCGTGGGCCACTCCCCTGTCTGCCAGATCTTGTTGCAGATAGTCAGTAGGGCACTTATCATGGCTTCTCCCCCTGCCTGCACCAGCTCCGCTGGGACGTTGTCCGCTCCTGCGACTTCCCTTCTTGAGCAACTTCACCGCTGCTTCCACTTCTTCGCGAAGGATGGGGTAGTTGTCGTTGTCAGTTGCTGGAGGGACGTTTAGTACTTCTGGGTCTCCTGTGGCTCTGTAGTTGTACAGCTCGGAGCAGTACTTGGACCACCTCTCTAGGATGTCCTGTTCTTCAGTCAGATATTTTCCATCCTTGTTCCGTATGGAGGTGGTTTGCCCTTGCTTTGAGCTGGTCAGGTCTTTCACCAGCTGGTAAGTTTTCTTGCTGTTATTCTTCTTCATTCTATCTTCGATGTCCTGGCACTGCTCTTCAATCCAGTTCATCTTTGCCTTTTTCATGCCTTTCTTGATTTCTTGGTTGGCTGCCCTGTACTGCCTCACTCCTTCCGCATCTTTCTTCTTCTTCTTCAACTCCCTTCGTTTGTCGCACAGATCAAGTAAGTCAGCTGTGCCCAGGGCATCTTGACTGGGCAATGTTTGCCAAGGATCTCACTGGCGGTGTTGGTCACTGCTGTGTTGAAGGTGTTGATCAACGTGTCCATGTCTGTACCATCAGCGTCCAGAATGGTGAGCGCTGCAAATTTCCCTCCTGTCATTGCGTGGAAGGCTTCTGCTGCTTCGAGGTCCTTCAGCTTCTCAAGGTCAAATTTGATCCTGGCGTGGCCGAGTTTCTTGACCCTCTTCATAGCTTGAAGGTCATCATGACGAGTTCATGGTCGCTTCCAATGTCGGCTCCAGGAAAGCTCTGTGTCTTGGCAATGTTCACACTGGACCGGAAGCGCTTCCTTACCATGATGTAGTCTATCTGGTTGTGGTACTTGAATAGTTTTTATAGTACAGAATTATTTGATAAAAGGGTATCATTCTTTAATTTGTATTTGCTGTCCATGTGGGGCTAAACAATGCAGCCACCTCACGGATACAGGCTAATCCTGCAGTAATTCTTATTTTATAAACAACTGTAAATTTGAATTTTTACTTATTTTTGTGTTAATATAAGTTCAGTGTTGAATACTTTTCATAGGATATCATTATTTTTATTTTTTAGTTGGCCTGAGAGCCAATCAGTGTCTCTACCCTAATCTAGTGTAAGTCCGCCCTGGCGGCTACAAATGCAGAGCATTAGTTTCCCAGGCAGAGTTGAGGGGCTTAAAAGTGCTGCCACCTCACTGAGCCTTGGTAACCGAGGCTAGGTCGCCACAGCCACAGGTCACCGAAAGTCTTATTCTTGGATTTTTCGTTCGAATACCCTCGAATGTTTTTTATTTCACTGAATGTTCTTGCAGAGTTTCATAAACATCGAGCACAATAGCGGCAGAACAGTGAGGAAATAATTATTGTATTATTTTGCGAATACAACAAGACCGCAACACGATCCACATAAACTAATAACACACTTGATCGCTCGATGCCGCCACTCGAATACGTGAGCCAATAAGTCACGCTCTGTCGTTGCATGTCTGAGCACCCCCCAATCAAATGGACTCTATCTTCGCATGTCTGGTACTCGCTCGCTATCATCCACAGTGTTGAATTTAATTTTGTTTCCCTTATAGGATTTACTTTATAATTGACATAATCGCAACGCTGCAACTGAAGGGTGACTGTAAATTTAGATGTAAGTAGTATAGTGGACAATGATCATAAAACAGGATCGGGAAAGGTCGCCAAGACATGCAAAATTTAGTGCTTCTGCACGGACGGAGCAATCTAAAAATAAATACGTCACATACATGATACACTGATAGTGAGCGCATCTGTCATTCCCACAAATCATCACCACAGGCATTGCAAGCATAAAACCCAAGAGGCTATGTCAAGTATAACCTGCAAATGTTACTCGGAAGTGAATTGCCACCTCTCACATGCCTGCTACAAGGGGGTAAATTCAAGGGGTGAATAATTGTGAGTGTATGTGGATAAATACAAGGGGTGGGTGCAAGGGGTCAATGTAAAAGGATGAGAAAGCAAGTGGTTGGATTCAAGTGGGTCGATGGAATGGGGTGAGTACAATGGTGTGGGTGCAAGGGGGTGAATACAACGGGGTAAATACAAGGAGGTGGATGCAAGGGGTGAGGTGAATAAAAAGGGTGAATACAAGGGCATGGATGCAAGGGGATAGCTGCAAGAGTGTGGTTGCAAAAGGGTGAGCAACTACAGGGGTGATGTAGAAACGACTGTGTATCCACAATGACTGCATGTTTTTGGATACTGTGTTTGTTTGAGCTCTAAAGGTCTACAAAAATCTACAGAATAATTATGTCTTCTGACATCAGATATTTGTACATTTCCCAGTATGTACACATTACACACCACAGTCCATATGCTTTCAGACACCGAATATGAAATAAATTTCTTGTACTGTTTCTGGTTAGAGGAGAATGTTACTGTTTTTTTAGATAACAGCAAGCCATTAAAATAGGTAACTGCTTTTCAGACATGTTGCCCACATCATGTGGTGTCCCACAGGGTTCTGTTTTGGGGCCTTTGCTTTTCACTTTATACACAACACCTTTAAGCTCTGTTATCCAAGGTCACAACTTAGATCATCACCTTTATGCCGATGACACCCAAATCTACATTTCGTTGACTACACCAGATGCTTGCCGCTCCTTAAACCAGCTCAGGGATTGTCTCCAAGATGTCTCCCTTTGGATGAAAAATAGTAAACTAAAGTTAAATGCAAACAAGACCGAATTGCTTAACCCCTTGGTTTTGTCGTGCCACTGAGCTTGATTTTCGAGGATATTGGCGCATAAGAAGTTATTATTATTATTATTATTATGTCAGAATACAGCCGTCTTTTTTACCTTCTGATACTCGAATGCCGTAACCCTGCCCATGTCACAGTGTGTCATCAAACAATAAAGTATATGTCCCTAGACACTTTGCATTACGGTCACCATACCGTTTGTCTAACACTCATGGAAAGAACAGTAACGGTTTTATTAAAACATCCCTGTTGAACAAGGGTTCGTATTAATAAAATTTCCCTTGTGGACATTAAACTCTTGCTTTAAGTAGCATTATGATTGTACCAAGCTATGTAAATCATCCAGTCAGTTGGGAACAGTTTATGTAGCATGTAGCAGTCGTAGTACACATGTAGTGTTGCAAAAAACTTCAAATTTCTATGATGTTTCTTAAATATCAGACGTGGATACTTTGGGACCCCGCCGTCTGTCTGTGTGAAACACCACCCGAGGGATGGGCATTTGTCTGGTTTCAGTACTATATCTAATATTTGTGTGAACATTAACAAAAACATTACAATGAAACGTTGTATATTAAGTAATCATATTAAAAAAGAAAGTGATGACCATATGTTTATGTAAAACTTGAATGAAATCTGTGATTTTGAAACTGTTCATTGGTAGATTGTTTTGTGGCTGAGTTTGTACAGATCGCCATGAAGCTTGTTGATCTAGGTTGCCATGGTGATAGTGAGTCAAATGAGGCATGTTGTAGGTTGCTATGGCGTCAGTGAGTCGCAGTCTGTGGCAAGCACGGCATCGTCAGCGAGCACAGCGCCCTGGTTCTGTGACGCCTGCAAAGCTGGTGTGACACCTGTAAGTCACTGTACACAGAAACCTTACACTAGGCGCCCTCTGGTGATTAAAACAGAACTACTTTGTATACTCACCAGATGGTTTGGTTGGTCATAAAGGCCGCCATCCATCTTTGACAACATTTCTTTTGGTAATAAGAAAGCTTACAGTAATCCTTTGGTTAAGATTATCCGAAGATATTGGTGTAATAGTAGTGATTTTATAATTTTTAGCGACAGAAAAGTGAGGTAAGAAAAGTTGAAGGAAAAGATGATGATAACCATGACCAACCTCACCCCTGCCAACATTGATACTGAGAGGAAAATAAGACAAGCTTATTATTAATGCAGTTTTGTTCTTGTCCCATTTCAAATTAATTTTGTGAATAAGCAATCCTCTCTTGATTGGGTAACTTTTTGAATGTAGTTTTAGTAAAATCATCAAACAGACAGTTAAATGAGCAAATTCTACCATGTTGTGTAGCACCAGTTAAAATAATTCAAAAACCTTTGGATTTTCACATGCATGTGCCATACAATTATGGTCTTGTGCTGTGCTGGTGTTGAAATGCTTTCCTTTCTCAAAAACACATGACCAACACATTTATTGGGTTAGAGAGTGCATACTGGCAGGACATACAGTTTTAACACATTTATTGGGTTAGAGAGTGCATACTGGCAGGACATACAGTTTTAACACATTTATTGGGTTAAAGAGTGCATACTGGCAGGACATACAGTTTTCCCAGACTAACAGATATAATAGCCAAAGTCAGTTATTTTAATCGATTCGTTAGCATAGCAAACTATCCACCAACTGTTCATACAGGCAGTCAATAATCAGTTTAAAATATTGCTCAAATCCACCGTCATTTTCAGATGTACCATCACATTCACAACCTTGCCTATCGACGTTAGCTCCCTAACGTATCAAACAATCTGATGACAACTTAATTGTTTATTGACTCTGAGTTTGACTATCCCCTTTGTATTTGACGCCCCTCTGAGCTTGGTTTCTAAGGCTTTAGGCACAATTGAATTACCTAATTATTATTATAAGTTTGTTGATTGTGTGACTTGTTCTTTGTAGTACTGTGAGTTGTGCCCTAATTCTGGTGGCATCTACAAGGAAACTGATGCATCGAGGTGAGTAGAAATAATCACAGTGAACTTGTAAAAGTACCTAAGCCTCAGTAATGGGAATCATTTAACATGATGTCATAACAAGAGATGCACACATACCTTTGATCAGTCTCTGGACAGGCAAAGCTTGACTTGGATGGGTAGATAAGGTTTGTTAAAAATTGTAACACTTCTATAGCACCTATATCTTTGAAAATACAAGCTCAGAGGCGCAACAAACAAAATCATTTGACGTAATCATAAATGGGGACATGCAAAAGTCATCATTGAAGCATGGAACCACCCAAAAATTTATGGTGGAGAAGCGATTTCAAATAAATATGTTTAATTTTTATATGAAAGATGGCTACAGTTTCAGAAGATTTAATTGTAATAGGGAATTTATTCTAGATTGTTGGCGCAGCTACAGAGAAAACACTTGCCAATACTGAGCATAGTTTTAGGAACAAATGCTGTTTTAAAATGGATGATCTATAGGTCATAGGGATATCTGGGAAATGTAGAAGATTAACTAAGTATGCTGGTTGTTAAGTAGAAAGAGCATGGTAGCCAGTTTAAATTAAATATATAATTGGAAGCCAATGCAACTGCAATGTAGTGGTAGGGTTGGTGTGAAATGGAGGGACTTATGTGCCACGGATGCTAAGCAATTCTGTATATGTTGTAGTTTAGATAAGTCTTTTTGGCAATGTTATTTAGAAGGGAGTTGCAATAGTCGAGTCAACTATTAATCAAAGCTACGGATACTGTTTTACCATATTGAACACTTGCCATGGAAAGTGTTTTAACATTCTTTCTTTCATTAAACATGAAAAATATTTTGTGTCACAAATCTACATGTTTGAAACCGCTTTAAACTTGGATAACAGTACTTCACACACTACACTATCGCTGTTGTTAATACCTTGGCAGTCTTTCTAAAAAAACATAAATAGCATGTGATTTATTTCCGATATCCACAGGTGGGTCCATCTTGTGTGTGCCCTCTACATCCCGGGAATTGCCTTTGGGGATGTCGACAAACTCAGCCCTGTCACCCTCTTTGAGATGCCCTATTCACGGTGGGGTGCCAAGGTATGTGATTTCCCTTTCGTTCAGGTGGAGGTGTAGCAGGTGTGGGTGTATATAACTCTGTTGTGTATACATTACATACAGTATTCGTTCTATTAAGGATACGGTACGCTTAACAAATATTTGGGGTGCCAAAATATGCATTCTAATAAGCATACACCTATATTTTGGCTGCATAAACAATTTTACTTTCTCCCCGTAGGTGGTGTCATTTATTACCTTTCACCAGATGGCCAAAACTGATGTTTGAGCCAGCGTGTTGTTCTGAGTTAAATATTTGTACAAACTGTTTGTGGTTACCGTTACTTTGAAGACAGTATTATTGAACAAGACAAAGAAATGTGTTGCATGTAGTCTACAACATAAATGACGACACATGTCAACAGGCTTTGTATGTATTCTGCAGCCATCTCAAAATAGAAGTGACTATTTTGGAACACGTGTTCTGATTAATGTTTTTAGTGATTTTAGTAAAACAGATCTGAATCTTCGCAAAACACCAACAGTTTCAGCTTGGATGATGAAAACAGCATTAGCTGTTGACTGTCCAGACATTTGTCTACAGAACACAGCAGCTTATTGACATAGAAAGTACACAACATTCAAAGAATTTGTTATATCTTGTGTCGCCATCTAGTGGCTATAATAAATTATCTCATAGAGGGCAGCATGTGTGGCTGGTAGTTTCATTTATCCCTACTATTGTCAGTCTTGTGGCTTGCAATAGGCAAACCCATAAAAATTACAACGTCAAATAATTTATTCTGATAAATCAAAGATGTTCATTGCACAAAATAAATATGCAAATTGATAAAAAGTTTGAAAGGAAACACATTGAAGTACAAAAAAGTAATGTTACTCATTTGTTGATATTTTCCAGCGGCTTGTCACATTATCTCCATTTCATTAATGTTAATTTAACCAACAATATATGTGAATGATGAACGAACAAGAAAACTGGACGAGGTTACGCTATCTTTTAAAGCAACCTTGTGATAAATCTTGACCTTATATTTGTTAATCTTGACCTTATTAAGTGTGAGCAGTCTCTTTGTTTACACTTAGGATTACAGGATAGCAGCCTGTCACTATTTAGTGAAGTTGACCTTTTCCAGAAGCTCTGACCTGAAGGTTTATTAGTATCAGTGTCAACTGATCGTGTTGAATGACAATTAATAGGGCTATGATTATAGATCTGTCAGGTGTCTTGCTGTACATATCCAGTCAGTCATGTAGGACAGGCCAGTAAATAGACAGTTTACAGTATTTAGAGAGTGGTGAATATTTGTGCACATACCCATAGTGTTCGTGCAGTGATTACAGAATGGCTAAAAACTTCCCAGAGAAGCTAAGATGGTGTTCAAGTGAACAGGTCTGTCACAGGATTGACGTGTAAAGAGCTGTCAAAGTTACTGTTGTATTGAGTGAGCCAGATAAAAAGTGTAAGCCAAATTTCTGTACAGACATCTAGACATGAAACTCAGTCAGAATGTCTAACATATAAACAAATACACATGAGGGAATGTCAATTGTAGCATTACTACATAAGTTTGTGCCATGACCAGTTCCTAAGTTTGTATAACAATCAATTTCTTGTTGTGCAAACAGTCAGGCGGCTATAATTTTACAACATTGAATGTGACAACTGCAGTTTTTATGCATTTGTATTTTGATGTGTAAGTTACATACTTAATAAACAGTTTTATTCATTAAATGTGCCATTAGATCAATTAGTCTTCACTGTTGTTTTTGCTTCGTTTGTTTTCTCAAACACATCCTGCAGACGAGAGTGAATATTGTCTTAAGGACATAACCAGAGAGAAAAGACACAACCAACACAAAGAGAAGAATATCCAACATGAGAAACTGATACAGTGGCATATCCATCGCTCCCGTCCGCAAATGTTCACCACCATGCTTTAGTACATGTTCCACCCAGTAGGCAGCCGTGTCCTGCGCTGTCATTGGTCGAGACTTCACAATATCCGACGTTTTCTGTACGGCCATTTTGAATGGCTTTTCTTCCAACACTTTGTGAATGTTGTTCACAAGTTCATCTGTCGTGAATGTCTGGATGTTCATGTGCACACCATACCCATGGTCTACCATTCTTTTGGCGTTGTGACGTTGATCACCAAACAGTGGGAATCCTATCATTGGCACGCCGTGATACAGCGACTCATACTGTCCATTGTTTCCACAGTGAGTGATGAACAGCACAGTGTTTGGGTGGCCAAGTAGGTCGTTCTGTGGTAACCATGACAACAGGTGTACATTTTTGGGAATATTACTGGGCAGTGTGGAATTTTTCCCACCAGCCTTGAAGATTACAGTTTGCTTCAGCTGTGAGAAGGCATTGAGGAATTTGCTGATGATTTCTGATGGAAGTTGAACGGTGAAGCCGCCAAATGATAAGATGATGGCACCATCACTCGCAGCATCCATCAGCTCTTTCAGTTGCCGTGGCAACTCGCCTGCAGGACGGGTGGTGACACCTGGTATGTGGATGACATTCGGCATCTGTGGTTCAGGCCACTCGAGGAGGTAATCACGTGTGACAATATACAAGACAGTGACACGCTGTTGCAGTTCAATCCACGACTTGACTTCGGGTGCAAACCTCTCGAGTAGCGTCTTGTTCTGTTCATAGACTGGGTACACACTCATTGTCAGGTAGAGTGCAATGTTGACGAGTCTTTGGGAGAACGTCATTCTGTCAGAGTCGCCTACTGTCATACTAGGTGTCACCGCTGGGTTAACGGGAACTCTTGCGTTCCATCCCATTATTCCGCAAGCGACGTTAACTCCCGGGACCGCCAAATAGCGTGCAAGTATGACGTTACACGGACACACGAAAAATCCGTCGTAGAGGACGAGGTCGAAGTTCAAGGCTTTGACGTTTGACATGAATACCTCGTCGAGGAGCATGTTGCTGCAGTCCTGCATGACGGCTTGCATTGGGATGGTCATACCTGGACTGGTCAACCCCTGGATAATCGATATCAAACGGCGCTCCACTCTCTCTGACCACAGCTGTGGGAAGTCGACATTGACGCCGCGAAATGTCACCGCCGTAATTCCCTGTTTCAGAATCCGTTCCCGGTGCGGGAAAGTTTCGTCTACGATCAGATAGACAGAGTGACCACGTGTGGTTAACACTTGACCAATCTCCTGCAGCTGTAGCAGGTGGCTAGAAATCTGGACTGCTGCGAGCAGGATGCGGTCACCCGTGACCAGATGGCCACTGAAGATGACCAGTGCCAAGATGACCGCAATTAGCAACATGCTTGTCAGTGGCCTAGAATGAAGACATGATAATATATATATATATATATATATATATATATATATATATATATATATATATATATATATAATCCAAATAAAATACTTGCTCAAACACACTACAGACGTAAAATAGGAAATTGACAGATATTACAATAAAATCGATATACATTACATTAAAACAAAATAAATGCGAGCAAATACAACGGTAAGTAAACCATAATAGTATTACTAATACTGACAATCAGTCAAGGTAATTCAGCAGCATATGTTATAAAATAAATAATTGATCTATTCATTGATTCATTCAGTCATTCATAGTTTGAATTAAAATAAATGAATTTAAAAAGTTAGTGAAAATACTCTGAAGATGATTGAACATACATAAATATGTGGATGCCAGAGGTGTCAGGTTGCTGAGAACAGCTGGGGCAAAATGTTATGCAAGCTGGTGCCTGGCTATATAATAAGTTTATTCTATCACGATATGTTAGTATATATATTTTTTCAGGGATAGTATGATGTAGAAACAAATCGTTGGACTCATTTGAGTGCCAGAGGTCAAAGGATACATCGTGACAAACGACCTTTGATGTGATAATTAATTTTGTAATGTCATGCTTTATTTTCTAGCTGTATTTATTTATGTATTTATTTCCGTTGATTAGAAGCAGAGTAATGTCAGTATGTGAATCATCTCAATCGCTTGTAGGTATACTCCACAGGCAGTTACATTTTTGTTTATTATAAATGTTAGTACTTTACCCATGTAACTGTATTACATATGTAAATGTATTGCTGCTAACTTTGTGTGACGTAGATTTGAGGTTACGTCCAACGGTTCCATCTATGACTTTTTTGTGAGTCAAAATAAGTAACCTACCTGTCTTGCTTCTGCGCTGCAAATGACCTTTGCTCGTATGTTGTGTACATACGACTGTCCACACTGCCAACCCCAGTCAATGGTATAAATATAGACGCACTAAGGCCCAGTTACCACTGAAACGTTCACAGTTGTTTACACCCGATATCTCAGTCAGTGCGTGCTCTCTCTCTCTCTCTCTCTCTCTCTCTCTCTCTCTCTCTCTCTCTCTCTCTCTCTCTCGTAGGGACCATTCATTGACTCACTTTCCCTGTTTCAGAATCTGTGTAGCTATTTATTCTATTTATCTATTTGACACAATGATATATTTTATTAATTATGATTTCACTCATCCAAGTTGTGTATTCCATTTACATTTTATATACTTTGCTAAATGTTTGATAATTTTTATCTGACATGTTAATTAGTCATAATTTAGTATATTCAGATTAGAGTCCAACTATGTATTGTTATGTTATCCTACTATAGTGTATATTTATTGTTTTATACTTTTACCAGACTTTATGATTAGTTATAGTTTCATTTATAGTTATAGATAGTTATAGTTTCATATATTGTTTTACTAATATACTTCAATGAATTGTTTTATCAGTTGTAATGCTTATCTTATTATACTTTTCAGCCACTATGGCTGCCACAAAGAAATAAAATTTATTACCAGACATTACCATGATGTAGAACAAAAACGCCAGAGATATGATGGTAAACAGGTGAAATGCTTTCTTCTGGTTGCCAGCGAAGGATTTCCCTGGTTGCATTGTGAAATAATATTACGGTTGTTTTGTGTGACTAATGGCTGTTGTAAGCTGCGTTCCAATGAACACATTTATCATAAACACAAGTTGGTGAACCCGAAAGTTCAAGACCAGGTCATGTGACAACTGTGTCACGTGACAGCTGTCACATGGGGTTACAAAGTCGGTGTGACCGAGATGCTACATTATATCATTACAAAATGCTATGATTTGACCAAAGTGGTTGTGGGAGTACCCGGTAGACAACAAAGTAAAACATCATAGGAAGTATTTGTGTTTGTAGGAACACACACATAATGTTCGGTCAAATGATGTAGATATGTCATTTTTTAACATATTAATTAAATTACCTGGCTACACCGTGTGTTTAAGCATGTCAGCCAAACAGAAGCCTGAATGTGTCATATTTACTACATTTCCAAGAGCCCTAAAATATTGAAACATACGTATTTATTTCCATGTACATATGATATGATACAGTGTTATTGTGTACATACCGTAGTTCATACCAACCAAATATATATACAGTGTATTACAGAAAATATACTTATAAAACATTCATGTTATATATGTGTACATTTTTAATTATAATCTTTTTGCTCTAATCTTATACGGGAATGGAAATATAAAAATATAAACCTTAATTAATGTTCATCTATTACACACTATTTTCCAGTTAGTATTTGTCCTTAAGTTGTTTTCTTTTCAACCCGTTGTGTCTTAACGCTACATAAGTATCACACAAATATGTCTGTCTGCTACTCACTCATGAGCACTGACTGGCTATCATGGACCTGGATACATTGAACAATGTGTAAGCCAACGCCAGCCAGTCAGGTCACTGCACTCCAGTGAACACAGTTCATATTGTGTGCCATGCACAAGGTGTCACTGGGGTGACAGAGCTTTCAGCGTGGCAAGCCCAAAGTCTGTGGAATGTGCTACATTTAAAGTAAAACTAACGACTATTTTCAAGAATTTTTTGTACAGCGCTATGAGCAACGAATGTTGGAACACCGCTATGTAAATGTCACGATTATGATTATGTCACGATTAATGCCATTGCTATTCACACAGTTAATACATTATAGATAGTTAAACATCTGAGAATAAGAGTTATATTCTAAGTTAAACAACTGAGAATAAGAGTTATATTCTAAATCTATCAAATGTAAAGATGATTTGTGCATTTACAAGTAAATGTGTTGAAAATATAATGTGTATTTACAATTTTTTAGCTCAGCATATCTTACCCATAGATTATCAGTAACACCATCTGTACAGCATAATTGTCATTTAACATAAATATAGTACAATACCCTCTAGAAAAATACTGTCAAAATAATTTGAAAACTGCAAAGCAAACGGTGATGTTTACTAAAATTATCAGCATAATTAGCAGTAGGTTTAGTACTAAAGTGTTTGTAGCAAATACAATAAATTTCTAGGTTATATTAGTAAATTATTGAGTCATCATTACAAGTTCGTACATTCCAAGTCCTCCGCCAAATCAGCTTCACTTTACTGTTGTTTTTGCTTAGTTTGTTTTCTCAAACACTTCCTGCAGATGACAGTGAATATTGTCTTAAGGACATAACCAGAGAGAAAAGACACAACCAACACAAAGAGAAGAATATCCAGCATGAGAAACTGATACAGCGGCATATCCATCGCTCCCGTCCGCAAATGTTCACCACCATGCTTTAGTACATGTTCCACCCAGTAGGCAGCCGTGTCCTGCGCTGTCATTGGCCGAGACTTCAATATGTCTGACGCCTTCTGGGTGGCCATTTTGAATGACTTTTCATTCAAGACTTTGTGAATGTTTTTCACAAGTTCATCAACTGTGAATTTCAGAATGTTCATGCGAAGTCCATATCCATGGTCCACCATTCTGAAGGCATTATGGGGTTGCTCAGCAAACAGTGGGAATCCTATCATTGGCACACCGTGATACAGCGATTCATATTGGCCACTATTTCCACAGTGAGTTACAAATAGCACAGTGTTTGGGTGGCCAAGTAGGTCACTCTGGGGTAACCATGACAACAAATGTACATTTTTGGGAACATTACTGGGCATTGTGGCATTTCCCCCACCATATTTGCAGATTACAGTTTGCTTCAGAAGTGAGAATGCATAAAAAAATTTGTCCATTATTTCTGATGGAAGTTGACCATTGAAGCTTCCAAATGAATGGATGATGACACCGTTAGTCCCAGCATCCATCAGTTCTTTCAGTTGCCATGGCAACTCGCCTGCAGGACGGGTGGTGACACCTGGTATGCGTATGACATTTGGCATCTGTGGTTCGGGCCACTCAAGAAGATGGTCTCGTGTGATGATGTACAAGATTGTGGTCTGTTGCTGCAGTTCTGTCCACGAGGTAACTCCAGGTGCAAACTTCTGCAGTAGGGTTGTGTTGTGTTCGTTAACTTTGTACACAGTCGAACCGACATAAACCGCGACGTTGACTAGTCTTTGCAAGAATGTCATTCTGTCGGAGTAGTCAAATATCACCAATGGTGTCACTGCTGGGTTGATGGACACTCTCGCATTCCAGCCCAGGAACGAGCAGCTGACAAACACAGCCGGGATGGACAGACGGGACGCAAGGATGACATTACACGGACAGTAGAAGAAGCCATCGAAAATCAGTAAATCAAACTTCAAGGCCGTCACTTTAGACATAAACACGTCATCCTGCATCATGTTGCTGCAGTCTTGCATTCCCATCTGCATTGGTAAGATCACACTTTGAGCTTCCTTACCCAGGATCATTGACATCAAGCCATGCGTGGCCGTCTCTGACCAATACCGTTGGAAGTGGACATCAGTGCTATGAAATGTCACCACCGTGATTCCGGGCTTCATGAACCTTTCCCGGTTTGGGAAGTCTTCATCTATGACAATGTAGACGCTGTGTCCACGTTTGACAAGGGCTTCACCCACTTCCTGAAGTTGCTGCAGATGGCTAGGGATATGGACTCCAGCCAACAGGATGCGCTCACCCATGACCAAATGTCCACTGAGGAAGACAACTGATGAGATGAACAAAGACCGCAGCATGTTTATTCTGGAAATTTTCTCTGGAAAGAAAACGGGTTTGCATGTAACATTATGAGTGAATTATAACTTTTAATAACAAAAGGCTATGTTTTATATTTGTAAATACATCCCATAGTTATGTTTTTGCTGTGCTACTGTGGCTTGCAGAATTGATGCAGTAACTTTTCCAAAACAGGAACAGATAAAATGGCAGATGAAGAACTCATCCATATTACATAACTGAGAGTATATAAGCTGGCAAACTAGTTGCACCCAGCCTCTCCATAGCAGGATAGGGATGAGAATGTAAATGTTGTAAAGTAATTTATTGGCTGTGGAAATATGGGTAATAATATATCACAGCATGTATAATACAATTACATCATTGATAACGATATAATCAACACAAAACATAATAATGTTGTTATGAATGCTAGTATATGATTGGGTGCATCACTCATAATATTCCCAAATCGGTGACTTCGGACTGGGAAGAACAGTAACTCATGCTGTTAGTGGAGCTGTAGAAATGATGCACTCCATACAATGTCACTATTTTGTCTTCCATACTTACTCACTTAGTCCTCTTCGTTTACTATTTATCAGTAACAAACAGTAATACTATATAATACAGTGCATTTTATTTTCACAACATTATACATCATGCAAGATTTGTGTATTGGAATGAAGCCTCTAACAAAGTCAATGGTCCTGTCACACAGACAGTCACACATGTGACACTTTCAAATGCTCTGTGGTATGTAGCAATGTCAATGCTTACCTGTATAGACTCTAAGGCATCGAACACAGACATGTACTTTATAGATATGGATTCGGGCATGTAGCACAACCAGTTTAGACAGTTAGGCCTGTAGATCTGCCAGTGGTAGTGTAGCATTTACAAACATACATGTAGCACAAATATATGCTCCACTGTTTAACAGCCCACTATCCATGATCTTAAAACAATGAATGCTGTGACTATTTCTTTATTACGGATATGTTATTGGTAAGTAACATACATAGTTTACCTAATTGTATACAGAAACCCACTTTACCTATTTCAAATCAGCTAGACTTCACTGTTGTTTTTGCTTCGTTTGTTTTCTCAAACACATCCTGCAGACGAGAGTGAATATTGTCTTAAGGATATAACCAGAGAGAAAAGACACAACCAACACAAAGAGAAGAATATCCAACATGAGAAACTGATACAGCGGCATATCCATCGCTCCCGTCCGCAAATGTTCACCACCATGCTTTAGTACATGTTCCACCCAGTAGGCGGCCGTGTCCTGCGGTGTTATTGGCCGAGACTTCAAGATGTCTGATGCTTTTTGTGTAGCCATTTTGAAATGTTTTTCGCCCAGCATTTTGTGAATGTTGTTAAAAAGTTCACCAACAGTGAATTTTAAGATGTTCATATCAATGCCATATCCATGTTCCACCATTCTGAATGCATTATGATGTTGATCGCCAAACAGTGGGAATCCTATCATTGGCACGCCATGATACAGCGATTCGTACTGTCCATTGTTTCCACCGTGAGTAATGAACAGCACAGTGTTTGGGTGGCCAAGTAGGTCATTCTGTGGTAACCATGACAACAGGTGTACATTTTTGGGAATAGGCAGTGTGGAATTTCTCCCACCATGCTTGAAGATTAAAAGGTTGTTTCAGTTGAGAGAAGGCATCGAAGAATCTGTTGATGATTTCTGCTGGTAATTGACCAGCAAGGCTACCGAATGACAAAATGATGACTCCATCACTCGCTGCATCCATCAGTTCTTTCAGTTGCCGTGGCAACTCGCCTGCAGGACGGGTGGTGACACCTGGTATGTGGATGACATTCGGCATCTGTGGTTCAGGCCACTCAAGGAGGTAATCGCGTGTGACAATATACAAGACAGTGACACGCTGTTGCAGTTCAATCCACGACTTAACTTCAGGGTGCAAACCTCTCGAGTAGCGTCTTGTTCTGTTCATAGACTGGGTACACACTCATTGTCAGGTAGAGTGCAATGTTGACGAGTCTTTGGGAGAACGTCATTCTGTCAGAGTGGCGTAGTACCACTGCTGGTGTAGTGG
Source organism: Ridgeia piscesae (assembly GCA_025642075.2). Lineage (NCBI taxonomy): Eukaryota > Metazoa > Annelida > Polychaeta > Sabellida > Siboglinidae > Ridgeia > Ridgeia piscesae. The sequence goes on from JAODUO010000294.1 coordinate 260,974, forward strand.
CTGGGTTGATCGGGACTCTGGCATTCCAGCTGATCATTTCAGCAGCAACAGAAACACTCGGAATTGACAAAGCGTGAGCAAGGATGACATTACACGGACAGTAGAAGAAGCCATCAAAGATCAGTAAATCAAACTTCAAGGCCGTCACTTTAGACATAAACACGTCATCCTGCATCATGTTGCTGCAGTCTTGCATTCCCAACTGCATTATGAAGAGCACATTTAGAGATTCCTTGCCCAGGATTGTTGACATCAAGCGATGATTGGTCACCTCTGACCAATACCGTGGGAAGTGGACATCGGTGCTGTGAAATGTCACCGCTGTGATTCCGGGCTTCACTAACTTTTCCCGGTTTGGGAAGTCTTCATCTATGACAATGTAGACGCTGTGTCCACATTTGACAAGGGCTTCACCCACTTCCTGAAGTTGCTGCAGATGGCTAGGGAGATGGACTCCAGCCAGCAGGATGCGCTCACCTGTGACCAAATGTCCACTGAGAAAGACAAGTGATGAGATGAACAAAGACAGCAACATGACTATTCTGTTTTTTCTCTGGAAAGGAAACGGGTTTGCATGTAACATTATGAGTGAACTATAACATGTAATAACAAAAGGCTATGTTTTATATTTGTAAATAATTATGTTTTTACTGTGCTGCTGTGACCTGCGGAATTGATACAGTAACATTGCTTAAACAGGAACAGATAAAATGGCAGATGAAGACCTCATGCATATTTCATAAATGTAAGTATATAAACTGGCAAACTTGCTGCACCCAGCCTCTCCATAGCAGGATAGCGTAAAGTGAGATAGGAATGAGAACCTTTCTCAAGGACATCTGCTAAATGAAGTAAGTTCAATCTTTTACAGACTGCCGTGGTCTTGAATATTCTCTGAAATTACAGTTTTTTATTAGTAGATTTCGTCACAGACATTGCCCATGGTGCAGTGAATTGACCAATAAGTGTCGAGCTGTCACATTGGTTATGACGTGCTGTGTTCCTAGTTTTTATTGACATTTATGTGAATACACCAGCTCATTTATTGGTTTCTCTTATTCCTCTAAAATCACATGCCAAGTTACACTTGTAGATCTCTTGCATTAATGGCTATTATAAGGTTATACCGCACACCATACAGATATTTACTAATTAAAAATGACAAAGCAAATTTGGCGATCTTATTTAAATGTTGTAAAGTAATTTATTGGTTATGGAAGTATGGGTAATGATATATCACAACACGTATAAAACAATTACATCATTGGTAACGATATACTCAACACAGAACATAATAATGTTATTATGAATGCCAGTATATGATTGGTTGCAATATATGGATTTACTCTGCGTCACTCGTAGTATTCCCAAATCGGTAACCTTCAGACAGGGAAGAGCAGTAACTCCTGGTGTCAGTGGAGCTGTAGACATGATGCACATTGTCATTGTATAGAACTTTATACAAATTGATATACCAATGCACACACGACATGCTTACCTGTGCTCATGCAGGTGACGTTAACGTAGCCTCAACGCATGCCCTGTGTATGTACGTGTCTGTCTGACTATATCAGTCCAGTCACTGCTATAAACGCCGGTTCCGCATGACAGACTGCCATTGTAGTTCCACCAAGTCTGTCGACAGCACACTTTCTTGCGCAATCAACATGTTGACAGTGCAATATCTAGCACAGCGAGAATGCTTCAACTGCTGTTTAGCTGGTGCAAGTAGAGCATCTATTCACTGTGACCATGACTGTTTAGTGCACTGACATAGTGTCCTAACAATTGACCCGATGTTCTAGGTTTTGACCCGTGGCTGTCTACACATGTTCCTCTGAGTGAATGCAGTCAAGCAGTCTGATCAAACCCCCTGCCATTTCACTTCCCCTGGCCACAGGGGGGTGAAAAACCCAACCCCCTCCGGTGCTTTACATATTGGGACAGTGCAGACATGTGGCACTGCTTACTTCTTGTTCTTGTACATGTTCATGTCCTCATAGTCCATAGTTCATTTAAGTATATTATATAAACACTGCATGGTCCAGGACCCATGTTTCTGGCTCGGTCGGTCTGCTTGAAATCAAATAATACAGTTACATGTTTACCAAAATCCTTCAGCAGCAATGATGGACCTAGAACATGGAGGGTCAATTGTTAGGACGCTGCATCAGTGTTCTATTTGCACAGGCTAAAGAGCACACACAAAAACACTCTCACTGTGCTAGATGTTGTGCTGTCAACAGATTGGCTGTACTATAGAGTGCTTGGCCAAGAACATTTTATCTTATGGCATTATGACAGCAGTATTTCGTGCAGAACAGCCATTTGTAGCAGTGGCCTGGACTGATATAGTCAGATTGATTCGGATGCAGTGGATGCAGTGCATGTGTCGAGGCTACACTAACTACACCTGCATGAGCACAGGTAAAAATGTTGCCTGTGCACATGTGTGTTGGTATATCAATTTGTATACAAATTATATAGAGTGTATGTAAAATGTTCCTGGATAAATAGTCAGTAAAGGGAACCAAAATGCAATTGTCTGGGTGTAGGGATCTAAACGAATGATTCAAACCTCAAAGTGTGTGATTAGCACCCTCACTATGTAGAAAACACTATGGGGTATGCTACAGAAAACAGTAAGACAACAGAATGATGAGGAAGTAAGTAAGTGTTGAAGAAAAAATGACACTGTGTGGAGAGCACCATTTTCATAGCACCACTAACGCCATGACCTTTAGTTCTTCCCAGTTTGCTGGTTGTCGATTTGGGAATACTATGAGTGACACCCAGTAAATCCATATATTGAACCCATTCGTTTACTAATATTCATAATAGTGATAGCCAACAAATCACTTTACAACCTTTAAATAAGATTGAAATCAAGTTAGCTAGTACATTTATTAGGACATTCTTGAGAAAGATCGCTCAACCTTATCTTACTTGATGTTTATGCTGTTATTCTATGCAACAGAGAGTGCAAGTTTTCCAGTTTGTATAATCACAATTAAGAAATATATATGCATAATAATAGTAGTTCTTGTATCGCATGATCGCTAACTAAATGTTGATCACTGTGCTCACATATTATATATAAATAAACAGTTATAAAAGCAATTAAAAAAGTCTTCATCTGCCATTTTATCTGTTCCTGTTTTGGCAATGTTACTGCAACAATTCTTCAGGCCACAGGAGCATAGTAAAAATATAACTACTTACAAATACAACACATTACGCTTTTGTTATTACATGTGATAGTTCACTTGTAATGTCATATGCAAATCCGTTTCTTTTCCAGAGAAAAACACCAGAATAAACATGCTGCTGTCTTTGTTCATCTCATCAGTTGTCTTCCTCCGTGGCCATTTGGTCACGAGTGAGCGCATCCTGTTGGCTGGAGTCCATGTCCCTAGCCATCTGCAGCAACTTCAGGAAGTGGGTGAAGCCCTAGACAAACGTGGACACAGCGTCTACATTGTCATAGATGAAGACTTCCCAAACCGGGAAAAGTTAGTGAAACCCGGAATCACAGCGGTGACATTTCACAGCACTGACATCCACTTCCCACGGTATTGGTCAGAGACGGCCACGCATGGCTTGATGTCAATGATCCTGGGTAAGGAAGCTCAAAGTGTGATCTTATCAATGCAGATGGGAATGCAAGACTGCAGCAACATGATGCAGGATGACGTGTTTATGTCAAAAGTGACGGCCTTGAAGTTTGATTTACTGATTTTCGATGGCTTCTTCTACTGTCCGTGTAATGTCATCCTTGCGTCCCGTCTGTCCATCCCGGCTGTGTTTGTCAGCTGCTCGTTCCTGGGCTGGAATGCGAGAGTGTCCATCAACCCAGCAGTGACACCATTGGTGATATTTGACTACTCCGACAGAATGACATTCTTGCAAAGACTAGTCAACATCGTGGTTTATGTCGGTTCGACTGTGTACAAAGTTAACGAACACAACACAACCCTACTGCAGAAGTTTGCACCTGGAGCTACCTCGTGGACAGAACTGCAGCAACAGACCACAGTCTTGTACATCATCACACGAGACCACCTTCTTGAGTGGCCCGAACCACAGATGCCAAATGTCATACGCATACCAGGTGTCACCACCCGTCCTGCAGGCGAGTTGCCACGGCAACTGAAAGAACTGATGGATGCTGCGAGTGATGGAGCCATCGTTTTGTCATTTGGTGGCACTGTCTCTGCTCAGTTCCCAACAGAAGTGATCAGTAAATTTTTTAATGCTTTCTCGCAGCTGAAGCAAACGGTGATCTTCAAGATGAATGGTACATATGTCACAATGCCCATTAACATACCAAGAAATGTACATTTGTTGTCATGGTTACCACAGAATGACCTACTTGGCCACCCAAACACTGTGCTGTTCATTACTCACTGTGGAAACAATGGACAGTACGAATCGCTGTATCACGGTGTGCCAATGATAGGATTCCCACTGTTTGCTGAGCAATCCCATAATGCCTTCAGAATGGTGGACCATGGATATGGGCTTCGTATGAACATTCTGAAATTCGCAGCTGATGAACTTGTGAACAACATTCACAAAGTTTTGAATGAAAAGTCATTCAAAATGGCCACACAGAAAGCATCGGACATCTTGAAGTCTCAACCAATGACAGCGCAGGACACAGCCGCCTACTGGGTGGACCACGTATTAAAGCATGGCAGTGAACATTTGCAAACGGGAGCGATGGATATGTCACTGTATCAGTTTTTCATGCTGGATATTCTTCTCTTTGTGTTGGTTGTGTCTTTTCTCTCTGGTTATGTCCTTAAGACAATATTCACTGTCGTCTGCAGGAAGTGTTTGAGAAAACAAACTAAGCAAAAACAACTGTGAATTCTAGCTGATTTGAAAGATGATTTTTAGTTCTTTGGGCCAAAGGTCCAATGGACTTATGGCATCACCCTGTGTCCGCCGTCCACCGTTAGCTGTCAGAACCAGAGAATCTGCCAATTAGGTGATTACGTTGAAGAAAATATAATTTGTATTTGATTGAATGTTTCTATGGACACCTCAGGCCCTCCCCAAAAGCAACATGTCTACATTTGCCAGTGCCTGCAAGGCCAGGTGGCCTGTCTGGAAAGCTATTTGGCATTCCATAAATTAAGCTGTCGCAAGTTTAGTTTATTTTGATTTATTTATCTTTAAGATGGGGCAACTGTGGTATGTTATCACATCTACGTGACAAACATGTAAAATTAATATTCTGAATAACTATAACGAAATATCATAATTTTTTATATACTATATTGATATCAACTGCATTCTGGTCAATTGGCTGGCTCAGTGAATTGAAAGTAGACAACTCTTGGCTAAAACCCACCAATGACAAGTTCTGTCGCTGCATTCACACAGTTTGACTGTGTTTCTGGTCATCTCATATGAATAACCAGAGAAAATGTCAATGAGGTGATTATAGTGAATAGACTAGGCGGTGACTACGATTCACCAAAATACATTTCATTCATAATTACCCATAAACGACTTCAGGGCCACTGGGCCTATTTTATGATTTAAACGGGAATTGAGCAAGTATCAGTCTACATTCAAGACCTGATTTTATATGTTATTCAGAATGACACGCAGGACAAGCAGATCAAGAATAAAAACTGTGTTACAACATTCTAGACTACCCATGCAGTATACAAGCATCCCAAATGCTGATCAATTTCTCTCAGGAATATGAAAAAGTTTGTGTAATTTCTTTTGCTCCATTTTATCGTAATTGTTTTCAGTTTGTTTCCCTCCACTAAGGCAGTTGTCAACAATTGTCAGTATTTAATTTAATTATTCCTACAGACCATACGAAAAGTAGAGAAGGGTCAAAGGTCACATGCTAATTGTGAAAAAACTTCACGAGTGAATTGTATAACCAAAGTAAATGAAATGGAAGTGTAGCATTATACTGATGGATGTCATTGTAATAAAATCATGTTGTTTGCATGAATGGTGTTATAAAAGTACTAAATCGGAGTGAAGGAGAAGGGTCTGCAATTTGGTACCCTCTGAACAAATATGCAAATTATTGACTGATTTTCTATTTTTAAATAACCAAGCCTAGATATGACTTCATAAGTTTGTAAGTAAAAAAGAGGGAGTGGAGATAGCAGGGCAGTAACATGCCGGGAGGAAGGAGAAATAAATAATCAGGTAATTGCACTTGAATCATGTACCCTACACTCTCACGCTTGAAGAGTGTCTATGGTCTATGACTGTAAATCATGCAACATATTTGTAAGTTCCATTTATATGTTGTAATTTTCTGGGCTCCAGAGATTGGAAGGGAAAAGGAAGCAAGGATGGTCTAGACTGTGATGGAAAGGTCGTGTAAAGAAAGAGAGAAGTTAGGAGGGATTGTGAGATGAGTGGAGAATGTCATGGAAAGATAGAGGAGTGAAAAATGAGAGAAAGAGAGAGGGGAGTGTAAAATGAGAGAAAGAGAGAGGGGAGTGTAAAATGAGAGAAAGAGAGAGGGGAGTGTAAAATGAGAGAAAGAGAGAGGGGAGTGTAAAATGAGAGAAAGAGAGAGGGAGTGTAAAATGTGAGAAAGAGAGAGGAGAGTGTAAAATGAGAGAAAGAGAGAGGGGAGTGTAAAATGAGAGAAAGAGAGAGGGGTGTGTAAAATGAGAGAAAGAGAGAGGGGAGTGTAAAATGAGAGAAAGAGAGGGGAGTGTAAAATGAGAGAAAGAGAGAGGGGAGTGTAAAATGAGAGAAAGAGAGAGGGGAGTGTAAAATGAGAGAAAGAGAGAGGGGAGTGTAAAATGAGAGAAAGAGAGAGGGGAGTGTAAAATGAGAGAAAGAGAGAGGGGTGTGTAAAATGAGAGAAAGAGAGAGGGGAGTGTAAAATGAGAGAAAGAGAGAGGGGTGTGTAAAATGAGAGAAAGAGAGAGGGGTGTGTAAAATGAGAGAAAGAGAGAGGGGAGTGTAAAATGAGAGAAAGAGAGGGGAGTGTAAAATGAGAGACAGAGAGAGGGGAGTGTAAAATGAGAGAAAGAGAGAGGGGAGTGTAAAATGAGAGAAAGAGAGAGGGGAGTGTAAAATGAGAGCAAGAGAGAGGGGAGTGTAAAATGAGAGAAAGAGAGAGGGGAGTGTAAAATGAGAGGGAAGGAGAGAGAGGAATGGGGAATGAGAGGGAAAGAGAGAGAGGAATGGGGAATGAGAGGGAAAGAGAGAGAGGAATGGGGAATGAGAGGGGAAAAGAGGGGAGGTGGAGGGAGACAGCAGCACAAGACCAGTGACGGGGAAGAAAACAGATTGAGGATCATATTTAGGACAGACTGGGAAAAACGACAGAAGAATGACTGGTTCAGCCCCTCGGCCATCCCCTCTTATACAAACCATGGTCATGAGTGACTGGTAATGTCAATAATTATTACAAAAGTGAAATTAGTGTAAATTTACAATAACATGTTTCATTCACTATAGACACCACGGTCACCATTCCAGGGATCAGAGCACAGTGGAAAGAGAAATTCAAGTGCCTTTTGGGCCCACCAGAGGATAAAATTATGTGCCTTTTAAAAATGTTATGTGCCCCAAATCCATTGATGACAATTATATTACTATGCATATGATCATTTAAATAACCTGGTAAATGTTAGCATTTAAAGTTATTTATATCAGCCATGTAATATTAATGAACTGCTGTAAATTATACTTCAATACAAATTTAGTGTTAGAGCACATATATATATATATATATATATATATATATATATATATATATATATATATATATATATATATATATATATATATATATATATATATATATATATATATAATAGAAAACATACTGTTTCATTAAAATAAATAATTATGTTGTGACAGTTTGCAAAATTTATAACACCATTGTATCAAATCAGCAAATATAAAAATGTTGATTAAACTTTTTTTATGGCCTACATATTGTAATATGCCAAATTTGAAACACACGATGACATTTTAATATGGAATTAGGTTGGTGTCTTCTTAATACAACAGTGTCACCAAGCAGTGGCTACATTGTCAAACCATATATTACATTTATTTGTTAAGGCATTATACATCAGCATTGTCAGGAGTATTTCAGTTATTAAACTAAAAATACTTTTGTCTTTCCCTGTCATTCTCCATTTCACTCTCTCTTTCCCTGTCATTCTCAACTCTCCGTTCTCATTATTCCCTCTGTCTCTCCCTGTCATTCTACACACCACTCTCTCTTTACATGTCTGCAGTAATCTGTTGTTTTACTGCATCGCTATTGCAATATAATTGACATGTACATATTCTGTTGAACATTGTATCATAATCATGTATAAATTTGGGGTCAATAAACACTTCCAATTTTGATTTCTCTCTGATTCTCCACCCCTCTCACAATCCCTCCTAGTTTCTCTCCCTCCCTCTCTCTCCCCCTCTCTCCCCCTCTCTCCCCCTCTCTCTCCCTCTCCCCTCTCCCTCTCCCTCTCCCCTTCCTACAAAAATGAGAGAAGGAATAACATATGGTCTTGAATATACTCTGACATGTCCTCAATCCCCCTATAAATCAGAAAGATGATCATTTAAATTAGCTAGACTTCACTGTTGTTTTTGCTTAGTTTGTTTTTTCAAACACTTCCTGCAGACAACAGTGAATATTGTCTTAAGGACATAACCAGAGAGAAAAGACACAACCAACACAAAGAGAAGAATATCCAGCATGAGAAACTGATACAGCGGCATATCCATCGCTCCCGTCCGCAAATGTTCACCACCATGCTTTAGTACATGTTCCACCCAGTAGGCAGCCGTGTCCTGCGCTGTCATTGGCCGAGACTTCACAATGTCCGATGCTTTCTGTATAGCCATTTTGAATGCCTTTTCGTCCAGTACTCTGTGAATGTTGTTCACAAGTTCATCAGCTGTGAATGTCAGGATCTTCATATCAATGCCATAGCCATGGTCCACCATTCTGAAAGCATTATGAGGTTGTTCGGCAAACAGTGGGAATCCTATCATTGGCACGCCGTGATACAGCGATTCGTACTGTCCATTGTTTCCACAGTGAGTGATGAACAGCACAGTGTTTGGGTGGCCAAGTAGGTCGTTTTGTGGGAACCATGGAAACAGATGTACATTTCTTGGTCTGTTACTGGGCATTGTGACATCTGTACCACTTGTCTTGAAGATCACCGTTTGCTTCAGCTGCGAGAAAGCATCGAAAAATCTACTGATGACTTCTGTTGGGAACTGACCAGAGAAGCTGCCGAATGACAAGATGATGGCACCGTCACTCGCAGCATCCATCAGCTCTTTCAGTTGCTGTGGCAATTCACCTGCAGCATGGGTGGTGACACCTGGTATGTGGATGACATTTGGCATCTGTGGTTCGGGCCACTCGAGAAGGTGGTCTCGTGTGACTATGTACAATACAGTGGAACGTTTTTGAAGTTCGATCCATGAATCTTCTTCTGGCACAAACATTTGCAGTAAGGTTGTGTTCTGCTCAGTAAAAGGGTAGTACGCAGTCATAGCAAGGTAAAGAGCTACGTTGAGGAGTCTTTGTCCGAATGTCATTCTGTCGGAGTAGCTTAGCAACACAGCTGGCGTCATGGCAGGATTGACTGGCACTCGTGCCGTCCAGCCAAACAAAAGGGAAGTGACCGCGACAGCAGGAGTGGACATGTAACGAGCAAGCAACACCGTACATGGCACGTAGAAGTTATCGTAAAGAACGAGGTCAAAGTTCAAGGCCATCACCTTTGACATGAATATCTCATCGAGCATCATGTTGCTGCAATCCTGCATTGCAATTTTCATCGGCATTTTCATGTCAGGTTTCATAGTGCCGCGAATGACCGACATGATCATACGGTTGACTTCCTCAGACCAGAACTGTGGGTAGGAGGAGGCACGGCCACGAAATGTCAGGGCTGTGATTCCTTGCTTCACAAGCCTTTCCCGATTTGGGAAATCTTCGTCTATGGCGATGTACACACTGTGTCCACGTTTGGCCAATGCTTGACCAATCTCCTGAAGTTCCATCAGGTGGCTGGCTATCTGTGCTCCAGCCAGCAGGATCCGGTCACCCATGACCGGACATGCACTAAAGATGACCAGTGCTGAGATGAACGTGAACATCGACATGTTTGACAATATCTGAAAAAACAAAAACAGTCTTGGTGTTAAGAAAATGTGGAACCTGAATACAGGCAGATGCGGTGTTGTCAATGTAGTCTTGTGTTCAGAGCACTCCCGTGGAACAGATTGTCTGAACTTTTAAGTTTGATTTAAAAACACATCTTTTTAAGGCTGTATTTGTAAGCGACTAGTGTTTAGCATAATGAACCAAAGTTATAGTGTCTAAACATTATTTAGTGTATTACTTTAGTATTAACTTATTTTATTATTTTATATTTTATTTTATCTACTAATTTATTGCTCGTAAGTTTAGGTTATACATTAGGATTTTTAGAAGCTTTATTTATCAGTTTATTATTATCATAATTTTGTCTTTGCAGTATAAGTTTAATTTATTGTGTACATTTTATATACATTTATGTTTTACCAATGTTGTTTTTATGCATCTATGAGCAGAAACATACTGCATATAAGGCACTTTATAAATAAAATTATTATTTGCATACAATAATTTGACCATACCTATCATTCTGCCTTGTACAGAACATGAACAGGTGCAATTTTTATAATTGTATATTAGTAAATGTTTTTCCATATTTATCTGCGTATCAGTGTGCTGTGTTTATAGTTATGTACGAATACAGATGTTATGGGTTTATTTTATACATGATTGTAATTGTAGACTGATGTTTGAAAGAAATTGGTAATATATTACGATTATTAAACCAATATGTACATGTCTTTGTTACAGAAATGCAACAACAGTTTCCAGATGTGTGTACATTATAACCCATGTTTATTTCTGTAATGAAGTGATTCATTCATTCATTCAGACAATTCCTGTAGTGGAATTGCAATACACGTATAGTTTGATATGTTATGTCTTCATGCAAATATATATTTGATATGTTATGTCTTCATGCAAACTCTTTCTCTGCTGTTGTCCGCCATACATTTAGCGATGACTAACGTTCTGGTCAATAATTTGTCCCACGAGGCACCAACATGCTTTAAATTCAACTGCATGGGATATAAATTTCAGATTTGGGTTAGGGTCTTAGTTACTGGTTTTACCAGTGGCAATTGAAGTCGGGCAGATCATGACATTTTGAGTTCAATCAGTCATGTTTATGATATAAAATGAGCCCCGAGAAGTGCAGCATTAGTCAGTGTCAGGTAGAAATTCAGTACTGTAGCATCAGTGTTCCATTGTGTCACTCGGCAAACTGCCATTAGCAGTGGTTCTGAATGTCTTCTAATGTCAGTAGGTGTGATATCTGTACTGTTTGTTGAATTTGTGTTTCACATGGTACCTGAGTTAGTTATGACTGCAGCTATGTGATGGTTTAGAGTAGAGGCAACTACACTCACCTTGCAGGCTTGCACCGGTCCAGTGGCTGTTGTCAGTGCTGGACTGAAGATGTTACCAAGTCAACAGACAAAGACTGATAAATAACAACCAGTGGCTGTTATGTCTTGTGCACTTTCCCCTTTGACCTACTGCAGGGCATGCCTTCTATTTAGAGTGGCAATGTGGCCCTGCCCATAGGCTGACACTTCCAAGTCAGCCAAACTTAGACCAAAATAACCTGTTATTGCTACAAAGGTTTCTGGCACCATCTGGTGGATAGTTTTGAAACCACAAAATGATCTGACCTTTTTCAGATTTCAAGTGAAATGAGTGTGTAAAATGGTGACTATCAAAGAATAGCTATATCTACGTTGTTAATGGGAGGAACCAGTTGTTATATAATCCTGTGAGGCTGAAGTCTAACGGGTAAAAAATCCCACATTAAGAGATATTTGTGATATTTAGTACTTTTAATTAGTACATTCACATGCATGTATGTACATACACATGCATGCACACATGCATGCATGCACACACAAACACGCATGCACACACAAACACACACACACACAGAAGTACAAATATATACACACATACAAAATATGTGTTTTCAAATGAGACTTTAAAAGTTCCAGAGAGTCTGTAAGGCGCAGACAGTAACAAACATTAATTTAATAGTAATACTACATAATACAGTGCATTTTATTTCCATAACAACATTATATATCATGCAAGATTTGTGTATTGGAATGAAGCCTCTGACAAGTCAATGGTCCTGTCACACAGTGACACTTTCCATTGCTCTATGGTATGCAGCATGTAGCAGTGTTCATGCTTACCTGTATAGACTCTAAGACATCGAACACAGACATGTACTTTATAGATATGGATTCGGGCATATAGCACAACCAGTTTAGACAGTTAGGCCTGTAGATCTGCCAGTGGTAGTGTAACATTTACAAACAGACATACAGCACAAATATATGCTCCACTGTTTGACAGCCCACTATCCATGATCTTAAAACAATGAATGCTGCGACTATTTCTTTATTATGGATATGTTATTGGTAAGTAACATACATAGTTTACCTAATTGTATACAGAAACCCACTTTACCTATTTCAAATCAGCTTCACTTTACTGTTGTTTTTGCTTAGTTTGTTTTCTCAAACACTTCCTGCAGACGACAGTGAATATTGTCTTAAGGACATAACCAGAGAGAAAAGACACAACCAACACAAAGAGAAGAATATCCAACATGAGAAACTGATACAGCGGCATATCCATCGCTCCCGTCCGCAAATGTTCACCACCATGCTTTAGTACATGTTCCACCCAGTAGGCAGCCGTGTCCTGCGCTGTCATTGGTCGAGACTTCACAATGTCTGATGCTTTCTGTATAGCCATTTTGAATGCCTTTTCGTCCAGTACTCTGTGAATGTTGTCCACAAGTTCATCAGCTGTGAATGTCAGGATGTTCATATCAATGCCATAGCCATGGTCCACCATTCTGAAGGCATTATGAGGTTGATCACCAAACAGTGGGAATCCTATCATTGGCACGCCGTGATACAGCGATTCGTACTGTCCATTGTTTCCACAGTGAGTAATGAACAGCACAGTGTTTGGGTGCCCAAGTAGGTCGTTTTGTGGTAACCATGACAACAGGTGTACATTTTTGGGAATATTACTGGGCAGTGTGGAATTTTTCCCACCAGCCTTGAAGATTACAGTTTGCTTTAGCTGTGAGAAGGCATCGAAGAATCTGTTAATGATTTCTGATGGAAATTGACCAGCAAGGCTACCGAATGACAAGATGATGGCACCATCACTAGCAGCATCCATCACTTCTTTCAATTGCCATGGCAACTCGCCTGACGGATGGGTGGTGACACCTGGTATGCGTATGACATTCGGCATCTGTGGTTCAGGCCACTCAAGGAGGTGGTCGCGTGTGACAATATACAAGACAGTGACACGCTGTTGCAGTTGAATCCACGACTTCACTTCGGGTGCAAACCTCTCGAGTAGCGTCTTGTTCTGTTCATAGACTGGGTACACACTCATTGTCAGGTAGAGTGCAATGTTGACGAGTCTTTGGGAGAACGTCATTCTGTCAGAGTGGCGTAGTACCACTGCTGATGTAGTGGCTGGGTTGATCGGGACTCTGGCATTCCAGCTGATCATTTCAGCAGCGACAGAAACACCCGGAATTGACAGAGCATGAGCAAGGATGACAGTGCATGGACACATGTGGAAGCCATCATATAGAACAAGGTCAAAGTTCAGGGCTCTGACCTTTGCCAAGAACGCTTTGTCATTCATCATGTTTGCACAGTCCTGCATTCCCAGGTTCATTGGGACGACTAGGTTGCGTCTTGTCCTTCCTAGAATCAGAGACATCAATTGAGCCTCCTTAGACCAGAAAGTTGCATGTGAGCCATGGAACCTGACTGGTGTAATTCCTGGTTTCAGTAGCCTTTCTAAGCTGGGGAGGTTCTCGTCTATGGCTAAGTAGACATTGTGTCCACGTCTAGACAACGCTTGACCAATCTCCTGCAGCTGTAGCAGGTGACTGTTTAGCTGGACACCAGCCAGGAGGATGCGGTCACACATGGCCGCACGTCCGCTGAAGATGACCAGTGCTGAGACAACTACAGACAGCAACATGTTTAGTCACCTGGAGCGGAAACATAGTTGTTAGTTAGATGTTTTACCTGTAAATGCCCTTCACTGTACTGTGGAACTGTGGGGGTGCGTGCGTGCGCGTGTACACGTGCGTCTGTGTGTCCATGCATGTGTGCGGCTGTGCGTGTATCTGTAACTACATTACCATGGTAATTGTCTTCCTATCTATAACTGAACTGGAATCCTAAATGTGTTGTTTCAACTTCTGTGACAACAGTGCAAAATACATTAAATATACTTTTTGTGACATTCTAATCCATATTACTCCATTACCATCACCTGGAATTTATGACATCTTTAGCTGATCTTGTTTCTCTTCTTTGCGAGATATTTACGTTAAAGGCCCACAGCCAAATTTGATGCCTGAACTTTGTTCTACAGGAAACGTGGTATATGTCCACATATGTTTATATGTTACTAGTGTGCAGTAAAAATGTTTCAAGGAAAAACAGATTTTTAGTGTATAGGTTTTACAAATACATGACTTACAATGATTATTATTAGCATACTCGCAAAACCAATATGAACAGCATAATGTGAAACATGGCCAGAATCTTAATTTCAGGAAACAAATGAAACTGCTGTAAAGAATGAAATACTGTAACAGCTATTTACGACTTTCAAGTGAATGTTGCGTAGAAGTTTTAGATAATCCGCAGTACACCAGTGTGACTAGAGGATGCACAGAGGCAGCGTCAGAGCTGACCACTTAGGCTCTAGCTTCACTACGACACATGTTTTAGCAACATTCATTGGTATTGATTCAATCACCCATTACCTTTGTATGATGTTGATATGAGATTTTCTCGACGTAAAACTGTGATGGACCTCATCCTGTCCTTGGTCCCAGGGGGCGGGTAAACCAATGTTGTAATATGTACTCGGCGGTGCAAAGTTCAGATCTATTGGTACACAATCTACTGGCTCAGTTAATGTGTTTGTTTTATATAACAAGACACAGAGCAGTGTTTTTGTCCATTGGCCTAAAAATCAAGTGTTGATTGAGATCAGTTTACTAGTATTGCACTCTTAAAGTACTCTCATAAACTGAGATATCTGTGGAGTGTGGTTTATTATATTTGTTTTGTAAATACACCGGTATGTTTAAATTTCTAGTTACTAGTTAGTGGTGTAGATATGCAGAAAATGCTGGCTACGAACTAGATGTATAAAGTATTTTTAGGTAATTTTGGGATAGGCGTGTTGCATTGCTATTAAAAGCGTTTTTAAAAATGTTTCTGCTCAGTACAAATTTAAACATTATGTTTAGTTCGATTTTTTGCACAACTGAGGTCAAGTTCTGACGCTTACTATGGATTGAGTATATATTATGTTGTATAGAAACTTATGTATTTTAAGAATACACATTAAATCACCAATCCAACTATGTTACAATATATATGGATCTATCAACCATTGATGAAAAAATAATCATCATCATTGTGCAGTCATAGTGTCCTGTGGTTGGGTGAAGGCGTCAGCATGCTGCTTCCACATCTGCCTGTCATCTTGCGCTATCCTCTGCCAGATGGTACCCTTCCAGTAGTCGTCTAGTTCGTCTCTCCACCGTGTCACAAAAAAAAAAAATAGGCAGTTTTAAATGTTTACTTCATTCTTGTCTGTGTAAAATAGTTAAACCCATCAAACATTGCACAGGGGAGGAGGATTGCAATATGACTAAAATAACCTCGTCCATGTTTTTATCAATTTGATGCAACTACCAGCAAAATGTCAACAAGAAATATATTGCTACCTGGTATTCATAAAGAGAAACATGATAAAGTATAACAATAATGACCCATGCAGGTGTGTTAAATGCAGCAAATGGCATAGAAATGAAGTAAATAATACACACTGTGTACATTGATGATAGTTTGCTGTGTAAACACTCACAAATAGAACATATTTTATTTTTAGATGCACTCGCACCGTTTTTCATCATCTTTTACATGTACCAATTCTGAATGGCTGTGTGAGCAGATGATTGAAAACTTACAGGCAAATGTTTGTGCATATCTGATACAAGCGACAAATCATGCAGCAGACATTGTGGTTTATAATCCAGGCGATTGTGTTGCAAAGACAAAGAGCTCTTAAGGAACATTTGTCATTAACCAAAATCTGTTGTTACATTAAGTAAAATATTTCAAAACACAAATATCCATTGCCATATGACTGAGGTCACTATTTCTATAACACACCTCATGGTATTGATGTAAGACCACAATAAGGTGTTCGTCCGCCATTACCCGACCAAAGTATACCCTATAAAAGCAGCATTAAGCAGGTTGTCTGAATTTCGGTGAGCACATATGTAGTGTGGAGTGATTAGAAATGATGTTTTTGTGCAGCATGGCATCAGAGCTGTTAAATTATGACAGCTGTCAGTCGGAGCATTTCTGTGTATTAATACAGTTGTCATGTTGCTTGGTGATGTAATCAGGGGCAATCCATGGGTGGTTCAAGCAGAAATGGAGGGGTGTAAGGTTTGAAAGAAGTTTGTGGGATCCTGAGGTATGAGAAGTTCACAAATTTTTCACAAAACTTCTGTTTGTGCTGTGAAATTGTCAATAATAGAGCTCTTCAAGATTAGTAGGAAATGAAGGAAACGTTATAATGCTCGCCTATGGAAAATGCCAATGTGGTCTGACTCCTATTGACAGTTTTCCCGTCTTCAAGATCACTGTTATTTAATGTTAAGGATAAAAACCGATCTTAAAGAGCAAGATCAGGCTGATGAACTCTTAACAACGTTGGTGAAATGGACCCCTGCTTCAACTGTTCCGCTATTTTTGTCTCTCAAAAATAACTCTTCTGTCTGCCACCAGGAGTGCTGTCTGTGCGAGGACTCACGCTTCAGTCAGACCGGGGTGTGTATTCGCTGTGACGCTGGCATGTGTCGTACCTTCTTCCATGTCACATGGTAGGTGCAGCAATGTCCTCATCATGTGACAATTAAACAGGTTACTGGATAGTTGGCTAGATGATACACTACAGCTTCTTGTACCACTGAACCTATCTTTAATTCTTTGAATATGTTTTGTTAAATATAGTACTTTATTGTTTATTTGGAAACATTTATAAAGCATTGTGTATCTGGGTTAAAAACTGGCTCATACATGGTAATAATATAAAATAAGTAAATACGTATATATATATATATATATATATAAACTAAGTAATTAAGTTAAATAAATAAGTTAAATAACTATGTTAACATAAGGTAAGTACATAAATTTGTGTCATCCTGCCAAAAATATGTTGCATTTCATTGTAAAGATAGACCAAATTTTAAATACATTTCTCATTTGGTTTTATGTTTTATCATTCACATATGCAGAAAGTGTCTTTTTGAGCTTTTTCTGTCAAGACATTGTCTTTGTTCCACAGTGCCCAGAGGGAGGGACTCCTGTCTCAAGCCTCGCCTGATGAGGTTTGTGCACCTGACCTGCTACAGCAAAGTGGATATCAAGTTGATATCACCATTTTGGATATCAACTGGTTGTTACACCTTTTTATATTCCACTGATTATAAGCTTTAAAATGGTTATCTTTTGTTGCGATATGAATCATGTTGGTATACGTCACATGTCTGTATGGTAACCTACACTATACCTTCTAGATCAAAATAGTGCGTTTTGAAATGTCCTTTGTAAAACCCATGGTAGGGGCTAACATGAATTTGATTCTGTAAGTATATTAGGAGTGAATGTTGTACTTTTGAATGTTAACATAAATGTGCCACATTGTGTGTCAGGACATAGCAGACCCGTTCTACGCGTACTGTAAGCAGCACGTGGATAAGAATGGCGTGAGACTGAAGCGACGTAACTGGCTGGCGCTACAGTCCAACAGTAAGCAACAGCCGTCAGAGGGCACCGACCAACGAGAAAGTGTGAGTACTGTCTCTGTCTTGACATCCGCGCATTTGTCAGGAGTCTCTGCAGCTGCTGGTGACACCCGTACCAGCCTCCACCCTACCCCTCACAAATACCTTTTATAAACTCCTCTTTTAACGTCAGCCAATGAAATCACCCACAAGGAGTTTGGTCGGTTCCAGTCATGTGATTTCAGCCACACAATGCTCGTGTTACAGGCAATGTATAGGACATGAATGTGTCATATTGTGATTCCCACCAGTCGTGTATCCATCGCGTATTGGGGCAGGTATTTGCGCTGGTCCCACGGCTGATGCATTAGCAACTGGTGAAGTCAATTGCCATCATTTTATTGGTCACTCCCAAGGTTTTCAGAGACGCTCAGCCAAGGGTACAGAATGCAGCACAATGATCCCTGGCTTGTTAGGATGAGTCTCGACTCATTTCACTGGGACTAATGTCTAGTTTCGTGTAAAGATGTTTACAGGAAATATGATGGAGCAAAGGTCAGAGATAAAACACTACAGCCAGTCACTGTGTAATTGTTTGTTATTATTAATAATTCTTGGACATCTTTACCTACCGGGGTAGGCTTTACTGTCAAACCCACCATGAAAAATAGAATTCATTTCTGCATATTTTTGTTATTGAATCTACTCAATCCAGTAAATAGTATATGTTGACATTGAGTTGAGAAATTAAATTTATTTGGCTAAAAACAAGAAAATGTTGATAAAGATGACTTGTTAATAATATTGTTGATGTTTTTAATATATTAACAGATATGAAAAATCACATACCAATATTAATATAACATTCATATTTTTGCACACATTACTTTATTCCACAATGTAATACAACATTTTAAAGACACCTTTATATCAATTAAATATTAATTCAACTTTCCACAAAACAGAATTGCCACAGGGAATCTGGTTAACATGATTACCATTATTCAGATGTAGTCAAGATAGGACAGTTCGTTTTTTTTAAGAGATGACAGTTAACTGTCATATAATTTATTTAAACTGTTACACTTATAAAAAGCTGTCTCGCTGCATAAAAACCTACCACCAGGGGGTAAGTAAAAACGTTTTTAACCAGATTCTTGTGTTGCAGCTGCGAGTTCAACGGAAACTTCTGCGTCACAGGCAGAAGTATGCGGCAGCGAGGGCCAAGCGCCCGCCTCAGTGGGGTACGTTAGAGCAACAACATGTCACAACATAGCATAGACACTTGGTGCGAAGATACTCTTTTTAAATGGATTCTTTCAATGTTTAGAATTATTTTGTTTTTATCTTTTTACATAGAAATTTTGTCAAGACAAGTAGTAATATGTCTTGCTTGGATTCTTAATGTTGACTTAGCGTGCTTGGATTAGACTTCGCAGAAATATCTCATGCCATACGTAATAATGTTATTATTAATTTTATGAAATACGTTAACAAAACTGTCACTGACATATTGTTATAAACAGAAACTAATTAAGTGCATTTTTGATAAGTGAGACCTGCACTTCAAGTGATCAGACGTTCCATTGATCAGGACATATGTTCTTGCACCTCATAACCCCAGAACCGAGAACAAATATTGACTGTAGCAAATATTGACTTATGCAAGGTTGAATTTTCTGGAGTGTTCTATAAGTCATTTGACTGAATAACAACTAGGAAGATAATAATAATGGTAATTTTATTTATAAAGTGCCATATATCTGGAATACACTTCGACTCTGAGGCGCATAAAATACAGCATTTATAAAACATAAATATCTAAAATGTATATAATAAATTAAGATTACACATAAAACAAAATGTTAAATGATAATAAATACATACATAAATAAAATTCTAAAAATCTTGGTGTATAACCTAAACGTATCAGCAATAAATTTATTCATTAAATACAATAATAAATTATTAACAAATTAATTTAGTAAGTTAATAATAAAATAAGATACTAAGATATATGTTAACATAACACAAATGTGACTATCTCCAATGTCGTTTTAGTCCCCACCCTCAAGTGGCCCCGGATGTTGTCAAGCAGTGCCTCGGCCGTACGGAGACTCATGAAGAAGGCTGAACTCCTTGGAGTCAACTCTCAGGTGGGTGGTGGGACTCACCTGTTTCTCATGTCGCCTGTTGCCTGACAATACCTCCAGCCAAAAAATGATGCTCAACGTTTGTGTATTCCAACATGTATTTTGCTGAAACTCCAGACCCAGAAGTGTTTCTGTGTGATAAAAACAAAAGATAGTTTTAAAGTGAAAACTGAGCATGGAAATGTTTGATCTAGGGGGATGTCATAGTCGTAGTAGTTAACTTTATTCACATACACCACCTTTATCAACATTGTTGGCAAAAACAAAGCTTGACAGAAGTCATTTGCAAAATTTTGATTCTGACTTTTGCTAATCATGACGTACTAGAGGTTAACAAACCTGAATAAGTGACTGAGATGGCTACATTTATCCTTGTATTAAGTGTATCACTAAACTGATACAGCCAGTACGTTTGACCCCTGCTCCAGTTTCTGAACATCCAAGAAGAAGCCCTCAAATTCCAGGAACCTCAGATTAATGACCCATTCAGCCAGTCTCACCAGCCACTGAGTTGTGTTGTGTGTGGTTAATTACTAGAGCTGTGTGCCGTATACCAGTTCAACAGTATATCGTCATACACAGTTTAATCGGTATACCGGTTCAACAGTATACCGTTATACACGGATTCATCAGTATACTGGTTCAACAGTATACCGGCATACACCGATTCATTGGTATACTGGTTCAACCGTATACCGGCATACACCGATTCATTAGTATACTGGATCAACCGTATACCGGCATACACCAATTCATCATTATACTGGTTCAACTGTATACCGGCATACAACGATTCATCGCTTTACTGGTTCAACAGTATACTGGTATACACTGATTCAACGGTATACTGGTTCAACTGTATACCAGCATACAACGATTCATCTGTATATAGGTTCAGCAGTATATCGGTATACACTGATTCAATGGTATACTGGTTCAACACTATACCAGCAAACACACCGATTCATCAGTATACTGGTTCAACAGTATACCAGCAAACACTGATTCAATGGTATACTGGTTCAACAGTATACCAGCAAACACTGATTCAATGGTATACTGGTTCAACAGTATACCAGCAAACACTGATTCAATGGTATACTGGTTCAACACTATACCAGCAAACACTGATTCAATGGTATACTGGTTCAACAGTATACCAGCAAACACTGATTCAATGGTATACTGGTTCAACAGTATACCAGCAAACACTGATTCAATGGTATACTGGTTCAACAGTATACCAGCAAACACTGATTCAATGGTATACTGGTTCAACAGTATACCAGCAAACACTGATTCAATGGTATACTGGTTCAACAGTATACCAGCAAACACTGATTCAATGGTATACTGGTTCAACAGTATACCAGCAAACACTGATTCAATGGTATACTGGTTCAACAGTATACCAGCAAACACTGATTCATCGGTATACTGGTTCAACAGTATACCAGCAAACACTGATTCAATGGTATACTGGTTCAACAGTATACCAGCAAACACTGATTCAATGGTATACTGGTTCAACAGTATACCTCTATACACCGATTCATCGGTATGCTGGTTCAACAGTATACCAGCAAACACTGATTCAATGGTATACTGGTTCAACAGTATACCAGCAAACACTGATTCAATGGTATACTGGTTCAACAGTATACCAGCAAACACTGATTCAATGGTATATTGGTTCAATAGTATACCAGCAAACACTGATTCAATGGTATACTGGTTCAACAGTATACCTCTATACACCGATTCATCGGTATGCTGGTTCAACAGTATACCAGCAAACACTGATTCAATGGTATACTGGTTCAACAGTATACCAGCAAACACTGATTCAATGGTATACTGGTTCAACAGTATACCAGCAAACACTGATTCAATGGTATATTGGTTCAATAGTATACCAGCAAACACTGATTCAATGGTATACTGGTTCAACAGTATACCAGCAAACACTGATTCAATGGTATACTGGTTCAACAGTATACCAGCAAACACTGATTCAACGATATATTGGTTCAACAGTATACCTCTATACACCGATTCATCGGTATACTGGTTCAACAGTATACCAGCATATACCGATTCATCGGTATACTGGTTCAACAGTATACCGGCATACACTGATTCAACGATATATTGGTTCAACAGTATACCTCTATACACCGATTCATCGGTATACTGGTTCAACAGTATACCGGCATACACCGATTCATCGGTATACTGGTTCAACAGTATACCGGCATACACTGATTCATCGGTATACTGGTTCAACAGTATACCTCTATACACCAATTCATCGGTATACTGGTTCAACAGTATACCTCTATACACCGATTCATCGGTATACTGGTTCAACAGTATACCAGCATACACTGATTCATCGGTATACTGGTTCAACAGTATACCTCTATACACCGATTCATCGGTATACTGGTTCAACAGTATACCGGCATACACTGATTCATCGGTATACTGGTTCAACAGTATACCTCTATACACCGATTCATCGGTATACTGGTTCAACAGTATGCCGACATACACTGATTCAACGGTATACTGGTTCAACAATATACTGGATTACTGCTATACACCGGTTCAATGGTATACTGGTATACACCCATTCATCAGTATACCAGTTCATCAGTACACTTGTATACTGATATATACCAATTAAACTGCATACCAGTATATGTACAGCTCTACTAATTATACACAATACAGCTCAGCTAAATGTATTTCACATGATTTGGAAATAGTTTTGAAGAAAACAAACAGTATTTCAATATATTACATCACCAGTAGTCAATACTAAAGTTTTTAACTCTTCCATTATCATGTAACCTTCATAAAAAACTTAACGAAAAGACGACATTGAACACCTCCTGCTGGCCTTCTCCATTTGACAAGTGCACGTCCAGAAAAGCAGTACAACTCAACGACTGATGTTGTCCCACCTAGCCAGAGGGTGGCACCACTGTTACATGATCAGGGCCACAATGTAGTGCACTGTTACATGATCAGGGCCACAATGTAGTGCTACTGTTACATGATCAGGACCACAATTTACTGTCACTGTTACATGATCAGGGCCACAATGTAGTGCACTGTTACATGATCAGGGCCAAAATGTAGTGCTACTGTTACATGATCAGGGCCACAAGATACTGTCACTGTTACATGATCAGGGCCACAATGTAGTGTCACTGTTACATAACCAGGGCCACAATATAGTGCTACTGTTACCTGATCAGGGCCACAATATACTGTCACTGTTACATGATCAGGGCCATAATGTAGTGTACTGTTACATGATCAGGGCCCAATGTACTGTCACTGTTACATGATCAGGGCCACAATGTAGTGCTACTGTTACATGATCAGGGCCACAATGTACTGTCACTGTTACATGATCAGGGCCATAATGTAGTGCTACTGTTACATGAACAGGGCCACAATGTAGTGCTACTGTTACATGATCAGGGCCACAATGTAGTGTCACTGTTACATGATCAGGGCCACAATGTAGTGCTACTGTTACATGATCAGGGCCACAATGTAGTGCACTGTTACATGATCAGGGCCACAATGTAGTGTCACTGTTACATGATCAGGGCCACAATGTAGTGCTACTGTTACATGATCAGGGCCACAATGTAGTGTCACTGTTACATGATCAGGGCCACAATGTAGTGCTACTGTTACATGATCAGGGCCACAATGTAGTGTCACTGTTACATGATCAGGGCCACAATGTAGTGCTACTGTTACATGATCAGGGCCACAATGTAGTGTACTGTTACATGATCAGGGCCACAATGTAGTGCTACTGTTACATGATCAGGGCCACAATGTAGTGCTACTGTTACATGATCAGGGCCACAATGTAGTGCACTGTTACATGATCAGGGCCACAATGTAGTGTCACTGTTACATGATCAGGGACACAATGTAGTGCTACTGTTACATGATCAGGGCCACAATGTAGTGCTACTGTTACATGATCAGGGCCACAATGTAGTGCTACTGTTACATGATCAGGGCCACAATGTAGTGCTACTGTTACATGATCAGGGCCACAATGTAGTGTCACTGTTACATGATCAGGGCCACAATGTAGTGCTACTGTTACATGATCAGGGCCACAATGTAGTGCTACTGTTACATGATCAGGGCCAAATGTAGTGCTACTGTTACATGATCAGGGCAAATGTAGTGCTACTGTTACATGATCAGGGCCAAATGTAGTGCTACTGTTACATGATCAGGGCCATAATGTAGTGCTACTGTTACATGATCAGGGCCAAATGTAGTGCTACTGTTACATGATCAGGGCCATATTAGTGCTATTATGATCGGGTGCAATGTGTGCACTGTTACATGATCAGGGCCACAATGTAGTGCTACTGTTACATGATCAGGGCCACAATGTAGTGTCACTGTTACATGATCAGGGCCATAATGTAGTGCTACTGTTACATGATCAGGGCCACAATGTAGTGTCACTGTTACATGATCAGGGCCACAATGTAGTGCTACTGTTACATGATCAGGGCCATAATGTAGTGCTACTGTTACATGATCAGGGCCACAATGTAGTGCTACTGTTACATGATCAGGGCCATAATGTAGTGCTACTGTTACATGATCAGGGCCATAATGTAGTGCTACTGTTACATGATCAGGGCCACAATGTAGTGCTACTGTTACATGATCAGGGCCACAATGTAGTGCTACTGTTACATGATCAGGGCCATAATGTAGTGCTACTGTTACATGATCAGGGCCACAATGTAGTGCTACTGTTACATGATCAGGGCCACAATGTAGTGTCACTGTTACATGATCAGGGCCATAATGTAGTGCTACTGTTACATGATCAGGGCCAAATGTAGTGCTACTGTTACATGATCAGGGCCATAATGTAGTGCTACTGTTACATGATCAGGGCCACAATGTAGTGCTACTGTTACATGATCAGGGCCAAATGTAGTGCTACTGTTACATGATCAGGGCCACAATGTAGTGCTACTGTTACATGATCAGGGCCACAATGTAGTGCTACTGTTACATGATCAGGGCCACAATGTAGTGTCACTGTTACATGATCAGGGCCATAATGTAGTGCTACTGTTACATGATCAGGGCCACAATGTAGTGTCACTGTTACATGATCAGGGCCACAATGTAGTGCACTGTTACATGATCAGGGCCACAATGTAGTGCTACTGTTACATGATCAGGGCCACAATGTAGTGCTACTGTTACATGATCAGGGCCATAATGTAGTGCTACTGTTACATGATCAGGGCCACAATGTAGTGCTACTGTTACATGATCAGGGCCACAATGTAGTGCTACTGTTACATGATCAGGGCCACAATGTAGTGTCACTGTTACATGATCAGGGCCACAATGTAGTGCTACTGTTACATGATCAGGGCCACAATGTAGTGCTACTGTTACATGATCAGGGCCATAATGTAGTGCTACTGTTACATGATCAGGGCCACAATGTAGTGTCACTGTTACATGATCAGGGCCACAATGTAGTGCTACTGTTACATGATCAGGGCCACAATGTAGTGTCACTGTTACATGATCAGGGCCACAATGTAGTGCTACTGTTACATGATCAGGGCCACAATGTAGTGTCACTGTTACATGATCAGGGCCACAATGTAGTGCTACTGTTACATGATCAGGGCCATAATGTAGTGCTACTGTTACATGATCAGGGCCACAATGTAGTGCACTGTTACATGATCAGGGCCATAATGTAGTGCTACTGTTACATGATCAGGGCCACAATGTAGTGCTACTGTTACATGATCAGGGCCACAATGTAGTGCTCACTGTTACATGATCAGGGCCACAATGTAGTGCTACTGTTACATGATCAGGGCCACAATGTAGTGCTACTGTTACATGATCAGGGCCATAATGTAGTGCTACTGTTACATGATCAGGGCCACAATGTAGTGCTACTGTTACATGATCAGGGCCACAATGTAACATGATCAGGGCACAATGTAGTGTACTGTAAATGATCAGGGCCACAATGTAGTGCTACTGTTACATGATCAGGGCCACAATGTAGTGTCACTGTTACATTCAGGGCCATAATGTAGTGCTACTGTTACATGATCAGGGCCACAATGTAGTGCTACTGTTACATGATCAGGGCCACAATGTAGTGCTACTGTTACATGATCAGGGTCAAAATGTAGTGCTACTGTTACATGATCAGGGTCAAAATGTAGTGCTACTGTTACATGATCAGGGACACAATGTAGTGCTACTGTTACATGATCAGGGCCACCACTAAGCACCCAATTACATCCATGTCTACATCCCTGCTACTTTCACTGTTATCTGTTTCTTTACCCAGAGTGTCCATATGAAAATTTAAAACATACTAGTTGTTTGGATGTTTTAATATAATACTTTGGTTACTGATGAAGTTCACATGTAATGGTAAAGTTATCCGATTGTGATATATATGCTTCTTTTCCCCATCATTCCTTGTAAGCAGAAATGTTTTCACTTTGTCAATCCAGGTGCAGGGAGGATCAGCACGGGATATACGCAAGAAGAATTACGTTGCCGCGGCGATGTCCATTGAATTTGTCAGCTACTACCTGAGTGCGTGTGTAGGAACAAAACATATAGAAATAAGTGTAATAAAGTATGACATATAAATCGTTAGCCATTTCCGTATGGCCTATCTAGCGGCCGCACTGCATATGACACTTCTGTACAGCAGGACGCTATTCAGGTTTTGGCAATCTTTGCTATTCAAACCATTTTAACTCATAATTGTCCTCTAGGTGGAGCCACATGTTGTATACAGTGGCGAAGCTGAATAAATGATCTGTTTAATCATGTTTGTAGTTTATTATCGCTCAGTAATACGTTAATGATTTGTTTCCATTTTATGAAGACTGAGTATCCAAATTTTTGGTGGCCACAATGGCGGAAAGTAGTGTTTCAAACAGTAATTTGCCATTGTATATCTTGGATGGTTTATTTGATAGTTTTGGCTAAGAAACTATATCGGATGATGACATTTGAAACTACGACAACGTTGGTGAACTTAGCAATAAAACTAACAGCATGAGTATTTTTTATCAATGTTTAGACACTAGTGATGATGAAACTGTAGGAAGATCAGTGTGCCGTGATGTCAGTGTAATGTAGCATATCTCACTTTACTCACTTTCCGAAAATAAGAAACATCTCTATTCATAAAATGCACATTAAACTTTAGTTCTCAAATCTTGACTTGAAATGAGGTTGTCAATTTTGCTGCACATTCGCTGGGAATACCTTACTCAGTGGTTACAGCTGGTCAGGGCTGTAGGACTGAAATGGTTCAATTGAAAAAATAAATTAAAAAGGTGTCACAGGTAATTGTTAGTGCCAGAACTGAATAGAAATAAGTTTTGGATTGTGCCCCTTGAATGTGTGATTTGTTTTAGACGTCGCAGAGAATTGTTGTTGATTGTGCTTTCAGATCGTAACCTCAAAGTGAGTAACTTGAAGTCGCATCTGCAGGAGCTTATTGCTCAGAGGGAGAAACTTGTCGCGCAAGAGCGAGTTTTGCGAGTCAAGTATGACCAGGTAGGGAACTGAAACATTTTAGTTCATAAAATATTTCTATGTAATTATCATGATTCTTCTTTTACATAAAAATCCAGCTTTCAATGTAAAAGATTAGACCAGAAAAAGTAACTGAATAGTTTTGTTATAAGCTGCAGATTTAGCTTTTTGAATTTCACATTTTCTTGTCTTCAGTTGTCTTGTGAGGTGAATGACCTGAAAGAAGTCCCGCAGCAAATGAAGAAACAAGGTCAGGAGTTGTGGCAGATCATCAGCAGCATCGCAGACAAGGTAATCAAGTCTTCTTATTGGATGTTAAAAATATAAAAAGCATAAAGTTACTGACGAGTATGACAATATAAGACAGTGAAACTAACTTCAATGTTTTGATTATTGTATCATGCAAAATAATCAGAAGTAAATGTACTGGTACATATATAAAATTATTGCAGTGTAGTTATAACCTTGTCCATCTTGATGATCTTGCATCTGTGTTTGTTTTTCATGGTAAGTGTTTTTGAATAACATAAACAGTTGTTCTCATTAAATGTCTAATGAACTGTTTGCTGTATCAGTAGGTATTTATAATCTGTAAGAAATATGATTAACAGTGCAATAGATGTAATAAAACAAATAATTAATAATAATAAAGTTTATATTTCCCAACACAACAATACAAAAGTCATGATACTGATAATGTTTTAGTACATAATACACTTATTGTGTTAGAAAAGCGGAGTATACTGAAGATAAATTTCATTATTGTATACCCCCGTAAGTAGGATAAAATTAGAAAAAGAAATTACACGATTTCCCAGTACGTGCAGGCAAGCACTAACATTATTAGTATAAACTAGAAAACAGATATTATATTCAAATGCAAGACATTATAATACAATCATATATTCACAAATAATTTTCATTTGGATAATTTGAAATCCAATTAACCTAATGGAAAAAAAATCATATTTGTCATAATATTTCAATTTTTTTAGATATATCTGCTGAACTTATAAATTTTCATTTCTTAACAAATACATGTAACATTGTAAATGTAACAATTTGTTTTGATTCTGACAGCCGATGAAGATTCCAGAAATATGGCAGACATCAACTACCTCGACTTCAAAGAGTAACAAGGAGCGATGTGCTAAGACTGACAGTTCACTGATACATAAGTGAGTGACATGTGACAGCAGCCACGACACACTGTAGCAGTCAGTTGCTAGACTGTTGTTGTGGGGGGTGTCATTGCACCTGGTGCATTGACATCATTGCGTCAGGACCTCTTTCAGGTCACTCACCTCACAAGACAACTGGAGACAAGAAGATGTGAAATTCAAAACAGCAAGTCTTGCAGCACATATAGCTTATGGATAACAAAACTATTCAGGTGCAGACTCGAGACAAATAGTGCAGCACATATAGCTTATGGATAACAAAACTATTCAGGTGCAGACTCGAGACAAATAGTGCAGCACATATAGCTTATGGATAACAAAACTATTCAGGTGCAGACTCGAGACAAATAGTGCAGCACATATAGCTTATGGATAACAAAACTATTCAGGTGCAGACTCGAGACAAATAGTGCAGCACATATAGCTTATGGATAACAAAACTATTCAGGTGCAGACTCGAGACAAATAGTGCAGCACATATAGCTTATGGATAACAAAACTATTCAGGTGCAGACTCGAGACAAATAGTGCAGCACATATAGCTTATGGATAACAAAACTATTCAGGTGCAGACTCGAGACAAATAGTGCAGCACATATAGCTTATGGATAACAAAACTATTCAGGTGCAGACTCGAGACAAATAGTGCAGCACATATAGCTTATGGATAACAAAACTATTCAGGTGCAGACTCGAGACAAATAGTGCAGCACATATAGCTTATGGATAACAAAACTATTCAGGTGCAGACTCGAGACAAATAGTGCAGCACATATAGCTTATGGATAACAAAACTATTCAGGTGCAGACTCGAGACAAATAGTGCAGCACATATAGCTTATGGATAACAAAACTATTCAGGTGCAGACTCGAGACAAATAGTGCAGCACATATAGCTTATGGATAACAAAACTATTCAGCTGCAGACTCGAGACAAATAGTGCAGCACATATAGCTTATGGATAACAAAACTATTCAGCTGCAGACTCGAGACAAATAGTGCAGCACATATAGCTTATGGATAACAAAACTATTCAGGTGCAGACTCGAGACAAATAGTGCAGCACATATAGCTTATGGATAACAAAACTATTCAGCTGCAGACTCGAGACAAATAGTGCAGCACATATAGCTTATGGATAACAAAACTATTCAGCTGCAGACTTGAGACAAATAGTGCGGCAAAACATGCCCCATCAGCTGGATGTTGTGTAGAAAGTTGCTCTCAATTGTTGATGGAGGAGTAACTTGACAGTATAATATTTGACGTCAGTGTTACTCATTTAAAGTTATCTTAATATTTGCGTATTTAATTTAATTGATTGGCTTGCTGGCCATCCAATTTATAGATTGATTGGTCGGTCGGTCGGTCGGTCGGTCGGTCGGTCGGTCGGTCGGTCGGTCGGTCGGTCGGTCGGTCGGTCGGTCGGTCGGTCGGTCGGTCGGTCGGTCGGTCGGTCGGTCGGTCGGTCGGTCGGTCGGTCGGTCGGTCGGTCGGTCGGTCGGTCGGTCGGTCGGTCGGTCGGTTGGGATCGATTGAAAAAATACAGCCAAAAATAGCTCATTGTCGTTGTTTTCTTTCCCTTCTATAAATGGATAAGACCAAGTAATGGTGTTGATGTTGTTGTCTGACCCCAGCTGTGGTGATGATGTGATATGACCCCAGGTATGTTGATGTTGTGATCTTACCCTAGCTGTGGTGATGTTGATGTTGTGGTCTGACCCCATCTGTGGTGATGTTGATGTTGTGGTCTGACCCCATCTGTGGTGATGTTGATGTTGTGGTCTGACCCCATCTGTGGTGATGTTGACATTCTGGTCTAACCTCAGCTGTGGTGATGTTCATGTTCAGGTCTGACCCCAGCTGTGGTGATGTTGATGTTGTGGTCTGACCCCAGCTGTGGTGATGTTCATGTTCAGGTCTGACCCCAGCTGTGGTGATGTTCATGTTGTGATCTGACCCCAGCTATAATGGTGTTGGTGTTGTGGTCTGACCCCAGCTGTGGTGATGTTGATGTGGTCTGACCCCAGCTGTGGTGCTGCTGCTGCTGTAGGTGTGAGATGTGTGGTCAGACACATGACCAGCACCAACTCGCCTGCTGTGACACCTGTCAACTCTACTACCACCTCGGCTGTCTCGACCCCCCGCTGACACGCATGCCCAAGAAGACTAAGCTGATGGGCTGGTAAGTCTGAACTAATATTCTGGACTGGTGAGTCTAGACCCTATCATCTTGTACGCAAGCCCAAGTTGCCTGCACTAAACTCATTTTTTATTGAACTTTATACAACACATACATTGTGCCATAAAGACCAACTCAACAACAATGTAAGCTACATTACGTACTTAGTAACATTAATTTAATATTTTGGGGGAATTTGTGTGTTATGTGTGATATTGTTAAAGTGTTTTATAAGGGTGGCTCCTCGACTGTGACTGTGACTGTGACTGTCTTAGAGGCGGCTCCTCACCCTTGTTTGTTATGTTATTGTCATATGTTCTACTTCGTTTAAAATAAGTTTATATATAATTTGAATTATTATGGTTAGATGTGATATGGGTATATTGTATTATATACGGGTCAAATAAAGACAAAGTATTTTTTTCTTCATGGGCTGGTAAGTCAAAATACCCGCACATCCCCAAGAAGGTTAGTGTCAGAGGCTGGTAAGTCGACATCCTTCCCTCATACTCTTGAGCCTAAGGCGACTGAACTAAACTCATGGGCTGGGAAACCTAACCTGTCCTCATCCCCAAGGAGATCAAATTCATGGGCTACAAAGTAAACACACTGATTAAAATATTTCTATCTCGTTTTGTTGAACGTTCATCAGCATAATTTTGCATATGATTTGAACACATTCACAGCTTCATTGTTATGGATTTGGTGGCTATTTCATACCAGAGAGCAATGTTTGCGACTACCGTTAGTTCAGTTTGTACTGTACTCAACACCAAGATACTCTATGACCAAGAGTCAGCAGTCAGCAACCAGCAGTCAGCAACCAGCAGTCAGCAACCAGCAGTCAGCAACCAGCAGTCTGCCCGCATAATAATAATACAATTCATTTGTATAGCAGCCAAATCAATAGCATTGTTCTCAGGCACGTCACATACATGTACAAAAATGAGTTATGATTGGATGATATATTAAAACAAAACCAAAAGGCATTCAAATATATGCCTGTATATGAAATAGTAAATAACATTCATTGCATTACTTATTATACATCAGGGTGCAAAGTATACTAAACCAAAACTAATTAACAGCTCAAATGTAATACAATTTATTACTTTAAAATAATAATTGCATGACATATGGGTAAATGCATTTGAATAATGTCCACATGATCATATCATAGAAATTATAATCTAGAAAGGTGTGTCTTAAGAAGTATTTAGATCTGTGTGTGTTTGCTGTCCTGACAAAGTCACGTTGTCAGCGTGTTTGCACTTGTCATAGGCAATGTTCGAGGTGTGTGAAGATAGACAATGACGCCAATGGAAGTGATGGTGAGGTTAATCCCAACGCGCCAATGAGACTTCGTGAAAAGATCAAGGAACCTGCCAAATTTACACCATCAGGAGTGCGAGAGAAACGCAAGGTGGGAAACACACGTCTTCATGAGACTGTCATGCCTTGAACCCACGCTTGCTCTTGTATAATTATGCAATTTGATGTGATTAGATTTATGCAAACATTGTAAACACCCATGAACATGGCATTAACCCCAGATTTTATGCTGTGTAAATATAGTTTGTTGTTATCATTATATTGCTAGACTTTTAAACATATTAAAAAGTCCTTGTTTCTGTAATATCAACAATAATTTATATATATTTTAAAGGAAAAATTTTTCTAGGTGATAATACGTCCTGGATATTATCCAGTGAACATTTCAACATAGATCTCAGAGCAGTCATAGGATAGTAGTTTTATACATCACACATTTTATAGATTTATGGATGAACAATTTGGTGATTTGCATCCATGCTATTTAAATACTTGTTATCAAGGAAATCAGACATCCTAATATTGTTGGGGTGAACATTTCAGCGTGACATGTGCATCATCACCAAGGCCAAAAGGAGGCTGGGAGGAAAGCCTGAGGTCCCCGAGGAGGAACCAAGATATCCTGTGGTCATTGTGGAGGAAGAAAGTGAAGAAATGGTGAATTATTTTAAAGCAGTTTCACAGTTAAGGTTTTCACGTCTTGTTTAAAATAATTTTGCAAACATATGAAGCTTGTGTACAGACTGATATCTGTTGGCTCTTTTGTGTAAATCTGCCGTTTGGACGAAATCTTAGATAACTTACTGAATTACTCTTGACTCGGCCAAGTAGTAATTTGCCAGGAGGTGGAATGGGAACATCCGGGATGACTGAGGAATTTGTCTTTGTTTGACGTTTTAATGTGCCCCATTACATGTGCCCCCTTGGAAGATTTTTAAATGTGAAGTTTGACGATGTGGCTGCAAAAATATATAGCCATTTAATAGGGGATTCAGTCAAACCATGTGAACATGGAGCCACTTTTGTATATAAAAAATTGCTGTAAATATTCTATGTTGTACTATGGAGGAAGTGTGCCTTTTCTCTTGAAGTCGTACATGTAAATCGGTGATAGTTCATGTATTCAGGTGTTGTAAATATATCTTGCCACCAATCAAGGGTTTTTTGGTCAACAACTACCTGAATATAAATGTACACTAAATTATAGTAATTGGTTAATAGATCTGAAATAAGCCTCAGGCTTCTGCTGTGCCATCGGCATCGCCATCGCGGCATCAATCCGATTGTATTTCACATCAATCTATTCCATAACTAACACTTTGTTTGTGTGATAATTTCTAAAGTGTTTGTTTAAAACGTGACCATTTCCTTGATTGCATTTAATTAACTTTAGCCTTCAGACACTGTAAATTCGGTGCAAAGCATCGTTTCATTTGCGCCGTGTTTGTCGCCTGCCAGTTCCCTGTGGCTTCTGCAAACAGACGCCTTCGCCAGCTTGTAAATTGCAAATAAATTGCTTAAGAATCAGAGGATGACAAACAATAAGATACTAGACTGAAATGTCAGGCTAACAGTGCATAACAAAAGTTATGTTTTTACTACATTTGTGAGAAAAAAACGTTTATTTGTGCGCCAAAATACGAATTCATCAACTGCATATGAACCGCTGTGAATTGCATTATATTTCAGCACAGTAAATGTGTGATCAAAATTTTTATTTTTAGATTGATTGAAAGATGAAATCAAATCAATAGTGAGTGTAATTAGTATAGCTATTCATATTTGGCCGACTTTGGCAACGTGTCAATTCATTTTTGTGTTACGGCTGCTGAGAGCAAGGGTATTTTAGACCGCGACAGCAGTACTGTATTATCACTCAGTATCATGCGTAGACCGCGCAACCAGCTCATTGGCTTCGGTTGCTTTTGTGGCGTTTTTGGGGGTGGTGGTGTTCCTGGCGGAATATACCGTATAACGCACCCCATTTATAACGCAGTTCCATTTCGTGCAAACAAAAACAGTTTTACTTCAAGGGATCTGGACATGGAAAGAATATGATACGGCGAAGTTAAAGCGGGAAATGTGTGTTGGTCTTGGAGTGTCCTTGTGTTGTATCTAAACGGGTCAAATGGAGAAATGTAGTTATGTCACGCTGGGCCGATTAAAGCATTAGTGAAAGTGGTGTCTTATGGTGTCTGGGGTAATTACAGTGTCTGGGGTAATTGTTGCAGCCGACACTGAGGCGGGAGCAGCCGTTGATTGCAATGAAGTCAGAGCCTCAGAACGGGGGCTTGGTCTGTGCCATCTGTGATGAGTTGGGGGTGAAGACCAACACTGTCAGGTGAGACCCAGTTCATAGGTTCCACAAGCAGGGGGCTCAGACCCCCCAATGTTTTTTGCTGGAGAGCAACCGCCCCACCATAGGTAGGATGTAGGTGTGCATTTTGTTCTGGAATTTCTGTAGGTGGAGGGGGTGGTGGTCGGTATACTCCTTCTATGCTGTTGGCTGCAAATTGAGGGTTTTTATGAACCTGACGGGGGTGTTTCAGCAAGTATTATGTGTGGGTGCAAATTGAGATTTTGGTGGAGTGTCAACAGAAAAAAAATTATGGTTGCTACAAAAAACCTCAAAGACACACTCGTTTTCTGATGTCATGATGCAAGAGTAACATTGAGCTGAACTAAACTGACACTCCGGTTTCACTTTCCTCAGCTCTTCCAGTATTCATTTTATTTTGGTGCCAATGCAGATGAGTTTCTCCCTAAAACAAAATTCCAACCAGGGCTATTTAACATTGTGTACTTAACGTTGCATGCCGAGTTAAACTACTTTTGATGACTGATTTTTAGAAAGTGAAATGAAAGTGAAAATGTCACTTGGGCATTTGATATGCTAATTGATAGATTATGCTTTTGTAAAATATTACCTGTCACCATGTTCATCCAAAAGAATAATAGTCATTATGTCATTGTTCATCTTTCTGCACAGTTTGTCATAAATTAATATTTGTGAACCAAAAGTCTGCATAGAGTTGAGGAATGTGATTTGCATTTGGACCATGTTAGAACCCTGTATATTTATATTGAAAATAGAGACACAGGACTGATATTAACGTGCTCTACATTGTGTGCTAAGTTGATAATCAGGCTTTCACTCCAAATATCAAGTCTGCCCAGTCCAGATGTTGAACACAAGACCACTGGCATGACCAGGGCAGTGGGCTAACTACCACACAGTCACCCTCTGTCACTCCTACTGATGGTCAGATTCTTGGCATTGTATGCCATATGACCCACACTTTGCCGTCCTGTCCTGCGGATAAACTACCAGCAGTGACCTGAGAGTTGATAAGTTTGTGGTAAAGTGACATATGCTAAATTGGAGTATCTTTGGACCCGACTTGTTAGTTGTTCTAATAATTCCATCAGAGGGCACAATCGCGAGTTTTATGCGTTTTACATCCACCATGGGGCGCCACTGTTTTGCACCTGCATCATAACTGAAAGACTAACAGCCTTTATAAACTCAATACAAATAATGAGTGAAGCGCAAGCTGGTTTTAGGAAAGGCTGTTCTACAACCGACCAAATATTTATGCTTAAGTGTATTGTTGAATTATTTTATGTCAAGGTAGAACATTTTTCTGCACTTTTGTTGATTATAGTAAGGCATTTGACTCGATCAACAGAGCAATGTTATGAAAAAACTAATATCATATGATGTATCGGGAAAAATTCATAATGTTATATTGAATATGTACAAATCAATCAAATCATGTGTCATGAACAATGGTGTGCAATCAGAATAGTTTGATTCACATGTAGGATTGAGACAAGGAGAACATTTATCACCACTTTTGTTTGCATTATTTCTCAATGATATGGAAACATTCTTCCCAGCACAGAAATGGAATACACTAATATTTATTGACAAACTGTATAATGACAGCAATGATGGTATTAATGGAATGTTAAATCTGTTTGTTCTCCTGTATGCAGATGACACTGTTATAATGGCTGAAAATGAGCATGACATGCAGATGAATCTTGATCTACTGAATGAATACTGTATCTGTAACAAACTGAAGGTTAATATAAGTAAAACAAAAATGATGGTCTTTGCCAGGTCAAAGACAAGGATACGTAATATACGTACATTTAAATTTGGTAATACGGATCTTGATCAAGTGGAGGATTACATTTATCTGGGTATTTGCTTTAATTGGAATGGATCCTTTGTTAAGCTAAAAAGTTGCTGCATGACAAAGCGTCAAAGGCTATGTATTCACTCATACAAAAAGGCAGGAGACTAAGTCTACCAACCGGTGTTATGCTTAAGTTATTTGACAAGTGTGTAGAACCAATCTTATTGTATGGTTGTGAAGTGTGGGGATATGAAAATGTTGATATCCTGGAGAAAGTGCATACTAAATTTTGTAAATTCATCTTTGGAGTATCTAAATTTTCCCATAATATGCCAGTATATGGAGAGCTAGGCAGATACCCACTCTCGGTTACCATAAAGGAGAGAATGGTTTGTTATTGGACAAAACTATTAAAAAGCAGCAAGGGAAAACTTAATAAGGTAATGTACATAATCTTATATAATCTTTATTGTAAAGATGTACATCTCTCACCCTGGATTAAATGTATTAGCAACATCTTTCAACAAATGGCATTAATTATATTTGGTTAATGCAAGATCATAACATTGATGCCACGTGTATAAAGAAATGTGAATGTGATCAATTTAAGCAACTATGGCACAGTAGAATTACAAATGATAATACTATGATGTATCAACTATTTAAGATATCACATTGTAAAGAAATGTATATCAAAATCCCTCCTGAACACTTAAAAAAAGCATTATTCCACTTCAGAATAGGTACACATAAATTACCAAACAAACTCCTACGTGCCTAGGAATGAGAGACTGCACCGTTTGTGATGAAGGTGTATTAGGTGATGATTAATAATCTTGCAAAATTCATCTTGTGTGGCTTAAAGCTGTATGGTCAATGACCCGACACCTAGTGTGTTATTCATGAACTTGTATAAATGTAATTTTACACGGATAGTAATATAGCTGGGTAATTATTATCAAGTTGTAATTATTGATATGTAGTGTTATGCATGTTCTATATATGTATTTGTAAAACTGATCGACGATATGTGGTTAGAGTGAATAAAATTCACTTCACTTCAATGCACCACTGTTGGTGGTGCTGCCGCAAATACCGTTTTTTTTAACCTTCCACGTACGAATTCATGTAAACACCTGGGCTCAGTCGTGTCAAATACCTTCACACACACACGCGCACACGCGCGCACACGCGCGCACACGCGCGCACACGCGCCACACGCGCACACACGCGCACACGCGCACACACGCACACACGCACACCACACACACACACACACACACACACACACACACACACTAAACTTAAACTTGTGCATATAAAGCAAGCCCAAAACGTACATATGTGCATGGACGGCTAACTGCCAGCGTGTACTTAGTCTACTACTATTCCGGTAGAGTCGACACATGAAGTTGTGATCCTGCGTGTAAGGGGACGCTTTTCGGAATTGGAAATGCCTGTGTAGTGATGTCACTATTTATATTTTGCTTCCCAAGTTCTCATATCCCTGTGTCGGTACGCTTTGTGGACTGAGCAATTCTAACTTTCCGCGCCCGCGTGGAAAAACGTATCTGTATCAGTTTGAAATAATTATAAAATTATGTACACATGAGTTATTATTATTCATTATTAATAGTTTCCATTGCCTTTCCATAGATATGGAGTGCTTGCTATATATGCGAAAAATTATATATAATAAAAACTATCCTGAATTATAATGTGTGGTTAATGGCGATGCATGGTGAAAAAGCAATTACTACGCGAGATGGCAGCACCGTTTACGTGTAGTACCACTTGTAATCGCTAGTTTGGTCAGCTCAGTCAGCTGTGTGAAAAGGTAGATATGAATATTTATTAGAGATTATCGCAAACATTTTATTAGTATAAAATGCACCTGCTACGATTCAGGTTGATTACATTCTGAGAGTCAACAATTTGTTGCGCGAAGCAGCCACTTAAATTATGCGTAGTTTAGAACAAGTAAATAGTTGTTCCCGATGTTTATGACTGACAACAAATACATCAACTACACGCATGCTATGCATGTTGCCAGTAATAAAATGTTGTTCAGCGTCTTCGTATCATCATCATTATTTATTGTAGTTTTGCTTGCTTATTTACGTAAATACACTCGATTTATGTAATAGGTGTGTGTACATTTGTGCTGTCTAGACATTGTTATTAAAAGTAGACTCTGTAAAGTAGGCAGGGACAGTGCAAATGTCTGCACTGTCTGTGCGATGTCTCTCACACAGTAGCAGGGAGCAAGAACTATTGGGTTAAAACCCAGAAACCCACTTGCGTGGAAGCAGTTAACACCAACTACAACAGTTGCTGACCCCGCTTACTTTTTCCAGCCACAAACCAATGTCATTTGTTTCATTTATACATTTTGTCTAAATACACTGTACCAGTTGTGCTAATGATAGTTAATGTGGATCCCTAGACTTGATACTGTGAGCTAATCTGGAGGATAGCAGTTCGCCTCTATATTCCACCAGTCATATCAGTGATAACTACCTGTCTCCGTTAGTCGTCTGCCCGTCTTGGATGGGGATCAGGCTAAGTCCCTGCCTCCCCTCCCCTCACTTTTATGCACGACTGGAGACTGAGTCATTCTCGAAAACATAT
This sequence comes from Ridgeia piscesae, assembly GCA_025642075.2. Classification (NCBI taxonomy): domain Eukaryota; kingdom Metazoa; phylum Annelida; class Polychaeta; order Sabellida; family Siboglinidae; genus Ridgeia; species Ridgeia piscesae. Next base: position 300,218 of record JAODUO010000294.1, read on the forward strand.
GGTGCATTGTTATTTGTGTACGCGTCACCACTGTCACTCCGGATTAAATCATTCTAGAAATGAAACGATACTTTGTTATTTGTGTGTTATTGCAATCACCCCGGACTAAGGAAGTCGGTCGTGTGCTCTCCTAGGTGCGACGAATGTAGACAGTGCTACCATCTCTCCTGCCTCGACCCGCCCCTCAAGAAGTCACCCAAGTTCCGTGGCTACGCGTGGCTATGTACCGCGTGTTCCGTCAACAACGACGATGACAATGACACGGTAGGTGTGTCCCTGTGACACGTGATCGTGTCATCGTCGGATAACAAAACTTAGAGAATGGCGTGGTAAGTGAATCTTTGTGCGTCACTGCGTCGTCACGGTGTCGGTGCCAGAGGAACCAACGCATGCCATAGACTGATGCATGCCTATTGACTAGCCGATCTCTGCATGGTTTGGTTTGTTATCTGTGTGTGTATGTGTGTGTGTGCGTGCGTGCACGCACGCGTGCGTGCGTGCTGGTGCGTGCATTTGTTTGTGCGTGGCATATATGCGTGCGTGCGTGCGTGCGTGCGTGCGTGCGTGCGTGCGTGCGTGCGTGCGTCTGCATATACGCGTGTGTGTGTTTGTGTATGTGTGTGAACGTGGCATGTGTGCGTGCGTGTAATGCCGTGTATGCACCTCTCTCAGTTCAGCTCACTGTTGTCGCTACAGCATGCTAGTGTTACGTAGAGCTGTGCACCGTGCACCGGTATACCGCTGAATGGTTTTGGTAATCCTCAACACCTGTATGCTACATCAACTCACCAACTGACAACACCTTTTGGATCTCCCATAGACTATGCAAACTCATACAAAATTTAACGAAAAGAAAAAAATTCATCACATCCTGACGTTCCTTCCGTCCGAAATCGCACGTGAGGAAGAGCATTGGCGTTGTCCCACCCGCCAAGCTTACTGTATACCGTATAAAATATACGGTATGTAGACTATGTACCGTGTAAAACCAAACGGCACACAGCTCTATTGTTTAGGACGTTTCCATGCTGATACGGTGACTGAACGTTTATGTTAATAATAATGATAATATTGAAATGTAACAAATATGGCTAACTAATTGTTTACCACATGGAAAACAATAGTCCGATTCCATTACTGTGTTTTTGTTCTGACGCAAACAAAAATATGTTGCTTCATTTCTAGAACACCTGGAAATCTCCCGAAGAGGAGGACACGAACGTGGACACGGGAAGGAAGCGACGACGCCGCAGGACGTCTCCCTCTGTGTACGGCTCCGTGCCCCCTGCCTCCCGCGCCCTCCGGGGTTCCCGTCGGCGCGGGGGGCTCACTTCCGGGGGCGACAGGCCCAGGTGGAACCGACGGAGACTGTCGCAGAAGTCGCCGCCGACGCTGGAGAGTCACGTGACTGCGGGCGTTGGTGGTTTGGGTGGCGGGAACGAGGGCGACGGGAAGGATTCCGGGGTGGCTAAGTCAAGTAGAAGTAAACATGTTGTCAGTAGAGAAGAGGAGGAGGGGTTGTTTTTAAGGAAGAGGCTTAGTGATGGGCGAGAAGATGAAGACACGTCGAATGAATTCGACGACGTCAAATTGATTTCTATCAGCGTCATCAGTGCCGAGGCGACGCCAGGGGGCGTCGACGTACACTCGAGAAACGAAGCGGACGACGACATTTCAGAATGTCACACAGAGAAACAGCAATGTGAAAGTAGTTCCGGTAGTCACGCGAAGTCACCTCCGTTCACCTCCCGACCAAATAAACCTTGCGAGTCACCTACGAAATCGGGACTCATCACAACCAAGAAGGCGGACATTGATGACGGAGGACGGAAAAGGGGAAGCACTAATGTAAGTAGTGCGGAAGTGACGCCAGATAAACAGGCCGGAAGTGGACACGTCAGGTCAGCAACGACGGAAGGGAAGATCGTGACACCGCCGGAGAAGGGAAAGCAAAAGCGGTTAAAAAAATTGGGTGACATCGTCGCTAAGCTGCGAACTGAGACCGAAAAATCTCTACAGATGGATGCGAATTGAACTGGACCAACTATGAGAATAAAATAAAGCGGATACACCCATCGTTAAATCTGCAATGTACCAGCTGCTAATATAGAGTCGTCCTATGTAATATGAATTATATAATATTCTCACATAATATATGCTAAATATGAATCTTTCAACTAGGCTTGTGCTTGCATTGAGAACATGTAAATGTATTTTTCAAAAGTAATGGTTCCCTAAACGCATTTGGATGGTTAGAATACTATATATATATATATATATATATATATATATATATATATATATATATATATATATATATATATATATATATATATATATAATCCGTGACGTATAAAATAGTCAGGTTTTTTAAACATGTCTCGCCTGTGGATGTTTTCCATGCTGATACATGTCAATTTGGGTGTAGACAATAGACATAACAGTTTACCGACGTGTCTATAAGCATGCGACTGTCACGCAGTCGCGTGGGTGCGTGTTAAGTACAAGTGCATGTAGGTATTACTAAAATAGTCTCGACAAATATAACGCGGCTAGGCGCGTGTGTTTATTGCAGGTCGGCTCCCGGATGTCGAAAACAATCGCTAAAATGCCCGATTAGAGTTCATTACGTTTGAGCTACTTGCGTATAAAATGCATATCCAGTTTCACGTTAGTGACCAAAAGACATGCATAATTATGTATGGAATAAACAAGTAACAAATTTGATGCTGGAGTTTATGAAATTAAACCGATCTTTCATGTCCTTCGTTTAGTAATGCAATATTCTTAAAGGAGGCACTGTGTTCCCGGTATTAAACTTATTCATTGATGTTCTTAAAACTACAGTAATGTCATTAAAGGTGCGTCCCGCCGGATAGTCTTTAATAAGGCCGTGACAACATTCGTAGTTTACAAGCTACTATCCAAATTGTAAACGAAACGTACTGTTTCAAAACAAGTTTTCCTGGCAACATTGCCATGTTCAACGATATTTTCCACGTTTCCCACGCAAAGGTACGTTTACAAATTCCTACGTTGGATCATAGTGGAGTAGAGGAACATGTTGCCCGCCTTTAATGCATTTACATTTGTTGAGTTGAGGATATAGTGTTCATCAAAATGCATTAAATACTAAAAACACTGTTGTTGTTTAAGAAATTTACGTTTTTACAAGCATTCTTAGTAGCAAACGATGTTACCTTGGAGACACTGTCGTGCAGTTGAGTAGGTAATTAACTAGGTATGCGTTTCAGGAAATAAAGTCGGTATGTTTTCATTGGTATTGTGTTATCGGACACCCCTTAGATCAGTGGTATTTAATCTTGAGGTAACTGTTTCCTTGGGCGTTTTGAAGGATAAAACAAGCTGTTGTGTATTCTAAACACTAAGAATATCCGTTTAAAACAATTTTAAAACGGAAATTTTTCTTTAGATACACATTGAAATGCCCGTAGTAAAATTGATACAGCACATCAAATTGCTTTAAAACATGGCAGCACTAAAATGTGGTAAAACGCGTCATAAAGAGTACTAAATGAAATATCTAAATAATAAAGAAATAAGTAAATAAATTATATGAAATATACGTCAGACAATATTTTGTAAAGTTATGTTATGAACAGTTTACTTAGGACTAGCCGTGACAACTAGAATAACAGAGGCAATGAACATATTCTTGGACGTTTTCCTTGTTAGTTTCAAACGTCTCCCTGGCGGAAGTTTCTTTCATGTTTCAGTAATTAATTCATTGCAACAACGCTCTTGTATAGCACGCTACGCTGAAGATATGCCGTAGATGAACGCACAATTGAAGACTGCCTCATACAGAAAGTAAGAACTCGCCGACAACGGGAGAGGTGTCGCGCTTCAAGTGAATTAATCAACATGGACATTATGTTCGTCTGATGTGATAAATGTAATATAGCTGGACAACTCTGCATCGGATGCGAGCACTCGTGCAGGCAGAGAGTTTGTTATTATAATACTCTCGATGTGTTTGCGATAATTATTACGTGTAGGCTTGTCAAAATAATGAAGGGAACATGCCTCCAAAACAACTATCCTGTTCACACGACAATGTAGGGCCTCGACTACCGCCGTATCACTGTTATGCTATTTTGCCATTTTTATTCATGATCTGGTTTCCAACGACTCGAACGAACTGTGCAATTTTTCGTATACAGGCGGAACTGCCTCAGCAGAAATCTCCGTTGTAATTTTTATAGGTTTCCATCCTACAAAACAATCATCTAAAAGGTTGAAATATTATGCAGGTAAGTTATTATTTTCAAATTGTTTGTGTATTGCAGTAATTTTGAATACACTCACGGACAATGAGATGGGACCGGTTTTGTATGGTCTTGTTTAAGTATAGCTCAAAAGGGACCGGAAACGGCAATCACATGCGTGTCTTGTTCCGATAAAATAGCAGTATCACGCATTATGTAAAGCGTGTTTGCTTCCATTGGATGTCCTACGGTTCAGTTATCTGAGCACTGGGTGAAGGTATCTTCACATATAGTCGTGGCCGTGTTGTGGCGTCGACCAGATGGTCCGTCTACATACCACTACAGGAATAAAGGCTCAGATGCTGCATTGTCAACGTAAGCTGCATCAATGGTGGTGAATGAGAGGACATCCGTGTATGTGTGCCGATGTATAATAACAACTAGTATTTGCGATAAGCCAATGCATGGCTCTCTTCTTCTCCAGACACCTGCACGGGTCTCGTTGCCTGGGCGACAATCGTGTTCAGTGTCACCACGAAGAGTGTCGGTTGTTCTACGAACAAACAGACTCCATATGGTGTGGCTAATGTTTGATTTTGATCGATTCTTTATATGTCTTGACAGTCTATCCACTGGGTGCTCGCATAATATGATGTACGATATAGTGGCCATCGTTATATATCTATTAAAAAGGTAGTAGTGTTTATATATATTGCAGTATCAAAAGTACTGCAGTTTAGCATGGGTAGTCACGCGTTCTCCTCGTTTTTCTCGCTCAGTGCCGCTTCTAAAATTGCTTTGGCTCCATGTGCACTATCACATTATTTTCAAGATTTGTACAGTAGCCTATCACACTCATCTACACAACCAGCATATCTAAATTCGATGCTAACTCCAGAAAGAAATTCCAAACAGCTACGCTCAACCAGTAGGCTTAGTATAACCCTCTTTACATTCCTCGGGTGAAAACGAAAGCTGGGACCCGAGCTTTCTCGGTTGCCGCACCAACTGTGTGGAATTCGCTTCCTGCCAGTGTTATATCAGAAGGTAATATAATTTCATTCCTCCTTAACTTCATAGCATCTTCATCCATCCACTGACGACTCACGCATTCTATTACGATTACGAGTTTGCTAAATTCCTTGGTTTTGTCTCGCCACTGAGTTCGATCTTCCAGGATATTGGCGCAAAAGAAGTCATTATTATTATAAGTCTTGTGGACTGTTCAAAGCAATTTACGCTCTACTCTGGCAGACTTGTTCAATCAGACACCATCTATGCTTTATTTAACAAGATTTTTTTAACAAGATTGCCACCTAGAGATTCAACTCTAGATGGCAGGTGGACTAGGAAGCCATTTGGCTTATCGAGAGTCCAACCTATCTATCGATTTTATTTTTAAATATATTAACACTACTAGCACCTACACAATCAGCTGATAATCTGTTCCATTCGTTTACTGTTCTTTGTGAAAATGAAAATGTTCTAATATCCAGTCTACACTGCTTCTTTGCTAATGTAACTCCATGTCCTCTAGTCCTTCTCTCTTCCTTGACTGTGAAAAAAATATTTCTGTCAATATTTTCATACCCATTCAATATTTTAAACACCTCAATCTGATCTCCTCTCAATCTTCTGGTTTCTAGTGTTGTTAAACCACATTCTTTTAGACGCATTTCATAACTAATATTCCTGAGTTTTTGTATAATTTTGGTTGCTCTCCTTTGTACTCTTTCTAGCATATCAATATCCTTCTTGCGATATGGCCTCCATGCTTGTATACAATATTCTAAGTGAGGCCTAACTATTGTTTTATACAGCGGTATTATTAGTTCTTTTTCTTTGTACACTATATTTCGCCTAATTAATCCAAGAGTTTGGTTTCCCTTCGCTGCTGCAATTCCACACTTTCTGATCCCTTCATGTCAGCACTAATAGTTAACACTAAGTGCTTTTCCTTTAAGGTAGTATTTAGTACAGTACCACCCATTGTATATTGTGCATCTCCATTCCTATGTCCTGTGTGGAGGCACTTACACTTTCCAAAATTAAACAGCATTTGCCACTTCTCAGACCATTCTATCAACTTATTAAAACCATCTTGTAAATGCTGTCTATCTGCATCACTTTTAATTTTCCTAAACATTTTTGTGTCGTCCGCAAACTTCAACACCTTGCTTGTTATGTCATCATCCAAATCATTGATATATATTAAGAATAAAATAGGTCCCAGTACTGATCCCTGCGGTACTCCACTCAAAACCGATTTCCAGTTTGAAACCTCCCCATCAACTACTACTCTTTGTCTTCTATCAATAAGCCATTTTTCTATCCAGTTGATCATACCATTTCCTATGCCGTGGGCCTTTAGTTTAAGTAGTAGTCTTTGGTGTGGCACTTTGTCAAAGGCTTTTTTTAAATCCAAATAGATTATATCTACTGGTGATCCCTCATCTACCCACTTTGTGACATCTTCCAAAAAACATAACATATTTGTTAAGCATGACCTCGCTTTTAAAAACCCATGTTGAGATGGGTTTATCAATTTATTTTTAACAAGAAAATCAACCAGGTGATCTTTAATTAGTTTTTCTAATAGTTTGCAAATCACCGATGTTAAACTCGCTGGTCTATAGTTCTCTGACTTGTTTCTCGAACCTTTTTTAAATAATGGTATAATGTTTGCTTCTTTCCATTCTAACGGAACTATTCCCTACTCTAATGACAAATTGAACACTGTTGCAAGCGGTATGCTGATTTGTTCTACAATTTCCAATAGTAACTTGGGAGGAATCCCATCCACTCCAGGTGATTTATTATCTTTCATATCTCTTATTGTCATAGCTACCATTGTTGGGGTTACAATTAGTTGTCCTAAATAGTCAAACTCTCTCCCTTCGAACTTAGTCTCAAGTACTGGTAATATACTAATATCTTCCCTGGTAAACACCGAACTAAAGTACTCATTTAGGTTTTCTGCCATTAAGAATCCCTCTGTTATTATGTTTTCATCACTACCTTCTAGAGGACCGACCTTATCCTGAACTTTCTGTTTACTTCGAACATACGCATAAAAACTCTTGCTGTCATGTTTTATATTAAAAGCTATTTTTTGTTCGTAGCTTCTCTTTGAATTTCTAATTTCAGCTGTAGCTTGATTAAGTGCTTCTTTATAAATGCTATAGTCTTCTTCACTTACAGTATGTCTATATCTCTTCCACATCATTTGCTTGTACTTGATTTTTCTAATGGCTTCCTTCGATAAGTGTTTCTTCTTTGACCGTTTCCCCTGTTTTTTCAACGGAACAAATTTGTCAACGACGCAGTCAATTTCACTCTTTAAAATATTCCAGCATTCTGTTGCTGTCTTATTCTTCGGTATTTTATTCCAGTCTATCTTTGCTAAATATTCCCTCATGTCCTTATATCTTCCTTTGTGAAAATGTTTCCTGTACCTTATTTTTCTATTCCGTTCTCCCTTTACTTTGATGATAAAATGTATCTGGTTGTGATCACTACACCCCAGTGACTCACATATATTGACATTATCAACAAATTCCTTCTGTGAGCTCAATACTATGTCTAACACGTTCTCGCCCCTGGTTGCTTCTAACACATGTTGAGAAAGGAAACTATCTTGTAATAAATTTAAAAACTCTTGATCCTCTCTCCCGGTACTGTGTAGAGATGTCCACTGTATATGCCCATGGTTAAAATCCCCCATAATAATACAGTCCCGTTTACTCACTTCTTTGATAGCGTTATGTATTTTTTCATTCTCTTCCATGCTTATGTTTGGACTCCGATACACTAACCCAACAGTTAATGTTGAGTTTCCTGTAACTATGTTACACCAGACAGCTTCTTCACATTCTGCTTGTTTTTCTAGTTTTATTTCATAAGCCTGGATGGATTCTTTAATATATAAAATAACCCCGCCTCCCCTTCTTCCTAATCTATCTTTCCTAAACATTACATATCCTGTCATTCATAATTCGGCTTCTGGAAGTATTCACCCATGCTACAGTCAAAGCACAAAGACCATTCGTATCCACCACTACTTGCAGCTAGATACTAATTCGCATAACTGAGTGAACTGGAACAACGAACCTGCCTGATGTTCGACACGGCAGGAAGACGATTTAAACCAGGGTTCGCTAGATTGAGAATCTGGTGCTCTCGGCACAGCATTTAATACGGAAATTTGCGGGAGGTATTGGATAACATTCCTCTGCGACACACTCGCGTCTTTCTGTGTGTTATCCTCTTCCATCTATCACTATCCATGTCTACACATGAACGTAGAATCACTGAAGAAATCGTGTGAGTTATCGGCACTTAGCGGCCTATTTAATCGACCGTGGGCCTATTCAATCGATCGTGTTGCTATCACTGTGCAATATACGGATGAGTATTACCCACGCAGACAGCGTCATTCTCTTGAGTTAGAGTAAACTGCAAAAGTGGCGCCACTCCACATATCAATATTAACGCGTGCGTGGACTTTGTTGCGCGTTGGGAGTTTGACGTAATACGACGTTCGTTCTGTGACGCAACAATTACTCTCGCGTTGCTACGCGACAGCTTTTGCCATTGACCCATCCACTGCGGTGAAACGTATAATAATTAATTTAGTTGTAGCATATCATAAAAGGTAAGTTAAAAGAAGATGTGGTAAGCGTAGCCCAAGAGGATAACGTCATCACGACATAACAGAAGACATAATGGCATGGCGCTAATGGGTCTTAACTGGGCCTACAAGTAACTAATCTTTACTATGCTTTAGTTTATATGTTTTTAAGTTTTGTACTGTGTGCGATGTTTTATGTATGTGGCAGCATATTTTAATAATTGATAAAACATTGAATATGTAAACTAACATTACAATAATGTAGGATAACATCAACATTATTGCAACGAAAAAGGGAAAGCATAGTCATACACAATATTGCACACATAGCGAGGAACTTACGCCTCAAGAAAAAATTACAAAACAAATGATTAATGAAGGATATAATCTTAAAATACACGTCAATGGTGGTGTAACATAAGACACTGTATCATAGTAATTGTACAATGAGATCAAAAGGAAACAAAGGAAAACAAAGATAAGCTAAATATCTGACAGACTGAAAACTTCGAGGAACACGAGTTTATTGTATGTCAAGTGACGACGGATTACTAAAATAACTGCATATTTCTGTCGCGGCTACATAGTTGTAGACGTCAACTGAATCTCGAAGGATCAGGACGATTCCCACAATAGCACGTCCAGTGACGCGTCGCTATCTATTTACCGGAGACAACAACGCACGCACAGTTCATGAATACGTGATCAAACAACCTAGCGCGCTTCGATCGCATCCTCCATCAAACCGGACAGCCCTATTCTCCCCACCTCTCTCGCCCGGGGGCGCAGACAATTACCCGCGCAGGTAAAACAATTTCGCGCACCCCAACGGAGTAGAACTCGCTCTGCGGTCGTCTGTCGCGAGCCAGTAACGTTTGATTCGCCATCGAAACGCTCATTAGGTCGTTTGTTTGTAATTAATTTCCGTCTAAACTACGACACAAGCCGCCGGCGAGCTTTGTGTTCTTTACGTCTAATTAATTGACTAGGCGCACTAGAGACTTTAGCGTGTCGTTTGCTTCGACGACTGAACGTTTATCGACCCGTTACGATTGCCGTTTTGCCCTTGGACGCTGTTTCGACGGAACGCGCGGGGAATCATCGTAAATTGACTGCGATAAAATGAATAATGACGAACGTTGATTCGTGTCAAGTGCTCGCTAACGTCGCTAATTTGACGACGAATCAACGCCAAACGCCTGGCGTGATTTCTATCTGTCAATAGTCTGCGCATGTTTAGCCAGACCTCAAATGCGCTTCGCCTTTTGATGCAGTCGCAAAAGTACTACAGCTGTTGACAGATAATGCCGATTGCTACGTGGATGGGCCATTTTCAAGAACATTATTATATATTGCTGCATCGTCTTTTTAAACAATTCTTCGTAGGTTTTAGACCGTGGAATAGAATATATAGGTTTTATACAATGGTTTGACATAATAAAAGGGATTCAAGAAATGCTTGGAGAAATATCGAATTTTCAGATAATTTCAAATCACTCTTGTAACTCTATAGATAGCATTGATATAGGTAGCATACTACTGGCGCACAGTTATATTGATCCAGATCGGATTGAAATTATACCTACTTTTCGGATAAAGCTAAAATAGGCTAACTGAATAAACAATGCACATCCTTCTGCAATGCACATGTATTGCAATGAATGTGTAATGAATAAAGAGATTACTTGATATAATAAGATACTCTAATACGAACACAACAATGACTATCTAATAATAATTGAAGGACACCCACTAGAATATGATTGATATTGTACTGTATTTTGTAATCGAGTAAAGGTGATGTTATATAAAATGCTTCGACAGGTTACAAAACAATAAACATATATATGTGCATTAATTAATTTAGTTAGACTCGTATATTTAAATTTTATATGATGTTGTGTTTCGTCTACATTCTCTTATGATAAGCTCGTTATTTACAATGTTTATTGTTTATAATACCATATAATATATTATAGTACAATATAATGTAGGACTACGCAATCTGATCTAGGTGGGCCATGCTTTGAGTGAAACTATAAAATAAGAAAAACTACATCTTACATAGATCTACATAACCACACGAACACAGGCGCGCGCGCTCATACACACGCACGCACGCACGCACGCTCGCCCACACAAAATGCAATCATTACGTGTACAGCGTCATAAACATTTCCGGTAGCTGGGACCTATACAGGTATGCGCCATTTTGAAATCCATACAATATTAATTACAGATGTCCCATTAAATGACACATCAATAGGAAAATTACGTGTTTCCGGTTCAAAGTTCTGTGTTGCTGTCCTTTTATTTCTCATCCCTGTGTAGCGTCACTGTGTACAAACACACTGACAACGCCCGGCACAAAACATGTCCTTCCCGACTCGACGTCGGCATTGACAAATGTGCCCGTCTAGAAGCAATTCTTAACGAACGAAACAGCTTCTGAACCGGATGTGTATTTTTTGTGGTTGCATCGATGTTTTGAGTGTCACGGGTGATGTCTACATAACGCAGACGCTGTACGTTACGCTAATGTGACATCCGGTAACAATAGTTTGGGGAAAGAGCTCACTGTTATTAAAATATCCCACAATTTTGCAATTCGTTCACTTAGAGATCTATAGGACACTACGACTACTACTAATATTATTAATAATAACAAGTTAACTTCTATTGACATTAATTCTTTGGGAATCAAACTCCGAGGCGCATCAATACAAAAGGATTAATTAATTGCAGTTTATGCGAAATGATTGATACGCCAGGGAGCTATGATGGATACGCAAGGTTGTAAAAATATGTTTTAAATGACGACGGAATTTGGCAATATTTCCAAATAATCTAACACTAGAATGAATAATTTTCCAAAGTGTTGATGAACCTACAGAACAAGCCCTAATCCTAACATTGGTATTAGGGACAAAAAGGTAAATAAGAACAATATAATTATATGTATATATATATATATATATATATATATATATATATGTATGTATGTATGTATGTATGTATGTGTATGTGTGTGTGTATGTGTGTGTGTGTGTATGTGTGTATGTGTGTGTGTGTGTGTGTGTGTGTGTGTGTGTGTGTGTGTGTGTGTGTGTGTGTGTGTGTGTGTGTGTGTGTGTGTGTGTGTGTGTGTGTGTGTGTGTGTGTGTGTGTGTGTGTGTGTGTGTGTGTGTGTGTGTGTGTGTGTGTGTGTGTGTGTGTGTGTGTGTGTGTGTGTGTGTGTGTGTGTGTGTGTGTGTGTGTGTGTGTGTGTGTGTGTGTTCGAAGATGTATACCTTTTCTTTTCTTAAAGAAGCAAGTTACAAGTTATTAATGTAGATACAATGATTGTTCACAGAAAAGTCCCTGGTATGTAATAATACAGATTTTAAAGATGATACGCTATCGGACAGGAAATCAATGCAGAGGT
>JAODUO010000294.1:317500-380000 GCA_025642075.2 Ridgeia piscesae
TTTTGTCTTAATGATATGCAGAGTCAATGTCCGATCTTTTCATCTGACAAATGCCACTGCCATTACAGTATTGTCACAATTCTTCCTAGTCAAGCATGCGGAACCGTAGATGTCAGTGTCTGTTCAGGTCACGGTCGGACTGCTGGAGGTGACATTTGCCTGGCTCAGCCATTAAAAGCCGAACGTGGTATGTCGAGATAGTGTCATTTACAAAGGCGACACCGTTCGTTGCCGCTCGGTAGTATCAATTAGAAATCTTCGCCGCCATACAGACCGTTTGAATACCGCGTGTGATAGATTGGATTTATTCCTCTGTGATCATCAGCCATCCGTCCTGTTAGTCGGGCGATTACTATTGAGTGTTGAGACATGCTCGCAAACACAAGCGATAAATCACGCTTTTTTCGATTAGTGTACATGGAAATGGGTACAGAATCGTTTTGATTAACTGGCGATGCAAGATTGAAACAGCACTTGTCTGACTTAATACAAATAAATGATAGAAGTTATGAGCAAATTAATATTTGTGAGAAATGCCGCCACATCCGTATTTAATTCACGGCGACACTAGACTTACGCAAAGAAAAAAAAGATTATATTAAATGGATATTTAGCTAATAGCCAATCTTCTTTCAAAGGTATACCCGCAAAATTGCACATTTTCATTTCAACGTGGTAATCTACAAAACTCTCATTATTCATGTCGGTGATATATTTTTAGAACACGGTTGTTTGGCTGACGATAATGAAAATATGTTTGACGCGGATTGAAAAATAGTGATCCGCTATAATGCACAACACATGATGAAAACAGTGACAGCTTCTTAAGGGAACAGTAACCCACTTTGAACGTATAGGATGGGGATGGATGGTCCGCCGTAAAAATATAGCAAGGTGAAAATAACGAATTAAGGTGTCAGTGTTACAAATACAAAACATTGTGTCAGGTTGACTTTAAATAAGACGGTTGGCAATTACAATTCTAGGGTTTGAGACTTTCCAACAAAAACTGTTTCGTGAATATTTGCAACGTTTATCAATATGACTAATTTCAAATACACAGTTTTTACTAAGTGAGACAAAACGTTTGTTTGCTGAGATAATATAAGTAAATCAAAGTGTAACCAATATTACACCGCGCGCACAAGCACATGAACGCTTGCATGCACGTACAGTCAATGACTCGCGTTTAACACTGTTGTTATTTTTTCAACGGGATATTCGTAGGTTATATGTCTTTTTAAATAAAATATATGTAGTTTCTTTGTCCTTTCATCCGTGTTTTTTTATTGATGATATATATAATTATAAATAATAACATTGTAACCGATAGTTACCCATGCTTGCAACGGTTGTGCACAGTGCTATTGTGCGTGAGAGTAGCTTTTGGAAACGTGAGGACAATATAATGTGCAAAGCCTTCCAAACTGTGCTAACGACAGGTACCTTGTAATTAAAATGAACGCCGAAACAGTCTCCTGTTAGCTAAAGGAAATTAGAAATTCAGGAATTTCGGGCATCCCATTCCAATAAACATTAATGCCCGCAAACAGGACCTGCACCCGTTGAAACCATTGAAAAGGAAAACACCCGTTCGGAATATTGTCCTTCTATAGCCCGGTCGACCCGTTAAATACGACTGTCTTTTATTGTGTGGCCATTGACCCCGGCTCGCTACTTTGATGTGCGATGTACAATTAAGTCTGCTCATCAACTGCATCGACGATCATGCTCTTTGTTGGGCGTCCGTTCCTGGGGCTGAATATAGAGGCCAGTCTTTGTTGACAACCACCAAAGCGGGAGTGGAGACTGTAAAGGAGCAAGCATCAATACGGACGTCAACACATTCGTGTTATCTGATGTTCTTCACCGCTTCGCTTCCCGTTGTTTAGTTTCTTGTGGACGACATGTTGTATTGAGCGAGTTCACATGTATGTGTGAGCGTGTGTGAGCGTGTGTGAGCGTGTGTGAGCGTGTGTGAGCGTGTGTGAGCGTGTGTGAGCGTGTGTGAGCGTGTGTGAGCGTGTGTGAGGGTGTGTGAGCGTGTGTGAGCGTGTGTGAGCGTGTGTGAGCGTGTGTGAGCGTGTGTGAGCGTGTGTGTGCGTGTGTGTGCGTGCGTGTGTGGCTGTGTGTGTGTGCGTGTGTGGGGTGTGTGTGTGTGTGTGTGTGTGTGTGTGTGTGAGTGTGTGTGTGTGTGTGTGAGTGTGTGTAGTGTGTGAGTGTGTGAGTGTGTGAGTGTGTGAGTGTGTGAGTGTGTGTGTGTGTGTGTGTGTGTGTGTGTGTGTGTGTGTGTGTGTGGGGAGTGAGTGAGTGAGTGTGTGTGAGTGTGTGTGAGTGTGTGTGTGAGTGTGTGAGTGTGTGAGTGTGTGTGTGTGTGTGTGTGTGTGTGTGTGTGTGTGGTGAGTGAGTGAGTGTGTGTGTGTGTGTGTGTGTGTGTGTGTGTGTGTGTGTGTGTGTGTGTGTGTGTGTGTGTGTGTGTGTGTGTGTGTGTGTGTGTGTGTGTGTGTGTGTGTGTGTGTGTGTGTGTGTGTGTGTGTGTGTGTGTGTGTGTGTGTGTGTGTGTGTGTGTGTGTGTGTGTGTGTGTGTGTGTGTGTGTGTGTGTGTGTGTGTGTGTGTGTGTGTGTGTGTGTGTGTGTGTGTGTGTGTGTGTGTGTGTGTGTGTGGCATGTATGTGCGTCTGTGCATACGTGTGTGTGTGTGTGCGCGTGAATGCGTGCGTGCGCATGGGCCTGTGTATGCGTGTACGTATGTAATATGTGTATGTGTGTATGTATGTATGTCCGTGTGTGCTCATATACGTGTGTGCGCGAGAGCGTGCATGCGTAAGTACATTTGAATGTATGTACGTTTGCGTCGGCGTGTGTATGTGTTTGATTGTGTGTCCGAATGCGAATGTCGTGTTTTTGTGTATGTATGTTAATGTTAGTCTGCATGTATGCGTTTGAGCGTACGGGTGCACGAACTTAATTACAAACATACAATATATTTTCCCATGTATGCAACAAATGCAAGCGTGGCTTCTTTACTGATAAGTTTATATTGATATCAATATTCTCCTGTGTGCATAAATAAGAGTGTGTCGAAAGCGACATCCTTTTATGACGTCATGTCTAGATACAACTTGTTCGATATACAAAAAGTGCCGACGAATGTAAACGCATTAGGTATATCGTTAATCTTTGTCACAAATAGCTGGATTACACAACATTATGACGGATTGTGTGTTATATTTATGTGACAATATAAAGACGGCAAATTCCTGTTTGACATAAATAATGGAAAATTATTATCTCTTGCATTCATAAGAAAAATAGCAAAATACAATTATTATAATCAAGGGCAACTCCACTTGTGGCTTAGATCGATGTTTTGTGTGCGGAAACGTCAGACCTCAAGGCAACAATAAATCTTGGTCCGCGTTGATAAGTGATTTAGCAAGCACTATTGCATCAACATATTTATCTTGTACAGCTGTATTAATAACATGTTCTTAAGACGGGGAACAGATCAATAAAGTGAATTTATGAACATAACTATTATGAATTCAATATTGTTAATAATAATTACAGTAATACACACCCTTTAACATTCCCAAATTCGCACTCAGATGCGCACCAAAATGAAACGGGACAGGACAATTTTAAAGTAAACATGAAGTTAACAACATGTGCACGAATACAGAGCATTGTTGACAAATGCTATTATTTACCAGTATTTGCCAGCGGTAGTAGTAGTAGTAGTAGTAGTAGTAGTAGTAGTAGTAGTAGTAGTAGTAGTAGTAGTAGTAGTAGTAGTAGTAGTAGTAGTAGTAGTAGTAGTAGTAGTAGTAGTAGTAGTAGTAGTAGTAGTAGTAGTAGTAGTAGTAGTAGTAGTAGTAGTAGTAGTAGTAGTAGTAGTAGTAGTAGTAGTAGTAGTAGTAGCAGCAGCAGTAGCAGCAGCAGCAGCAGTAGCAGTAGTATAGTAACAGTTCAATGGCACAGTGAATTAACCAAAAGAATCCGATTGAAATTGCAATCAATGCTACATCCGGGTTATCAGCGATGTTTGTGTCCCTGGACTATGTGTTGTCGTACTTCGGCCCTATGAACATTTCTTAGCTATACCCATACGTTGGTTTCACTGCCTATTTGATTATGCTGTTGTGGTGTCGTTCTCCGAGGAAACAGAAAAACTAAAACAGATACGATCTGCACCGAATTTGCAAACCAATCCTGCGAACTGCGTTTGGCAGGAATTGGCGAGCGTTGAATCGGGTACTAAACTCGTCGTCAACGAGAAATTAAATGCCTCTTTCGACGTCACTTTGTGCGCCGGGCGCGCCCGGGCATATGTTTGCTTTGTGTAATGGTTGCTTCTAATCAGCGCGTTAATCGGGACAGTAAAACACGCCGCGCACGGGAAACAAAACGTGCTCGGCGAGATCAGAGAATGGACGCCGGCGGGTGGCGCGGCCAATCACGGTGCCACACGTAAAGAGCGACCGTAAATCACGCGAGACTAAATTGAATTCGCGGCGATTTTATGTGAGGTTGATGCGCGTGCCGGCGGTGAGATACAAGAGAGGGGGGAAGATTAGAGAAAGGCATAAGAAAGACGACGTTTGTTGTCGTGAGAGCATGTTGACGTCAACGAACAAGGAGGCATTTACGGTGTTTCAAAGTACCGTTGTCGGCGTATATCGCGTCTCCGTGCAATCGCAGATGATAATCGGTGCGCGGTTAAACCTTTGCCTGTACGTCGAGAAGGAGCCACCGTTTGTGTGGGCCCTTGCCAGTCTGCCCGACAGCGCGTTCAAACAGATCGGTACAGAGATTCGATCAGGAACATCGTGGGGGGTATCATACGCGCGTGTGTGTGTGTGTGTCCTCGTGCGTGTTTCGTTCAGGTGCATTTTTAACTGTTCGTCCTCAAACGATCCCGACTGCTTAGTGCTTCGTCTTTGATATTAGATCGGTTCCGTGTTGCTGTGGCTTAAGCATGATTGAGTAAAATTATGCAAATTAAATCGGTTGAATGAAAATTGGAAAACACGTATTCAAACCATCCAAAAATGTTGAGGTCGACGATTATAACGTGTAATTTAATTACGTGTATTTCAGAATCATTATGGTAATTGGCTGGCAGGAGCCGTACTGTGACTGAGCCATCATCACGATGGTCCGTTAGGGATGGAAGTTTAGCCACGTCAATATATCGACACTGTGTTTTGTTGTGTAAATCATGTTAGACTCGTATTTAAATACCGTTATAATAACTGATAACCATTGTGGAATGTTGATCTACATGTGACAAATGGACAAGTTTCGAGTTTAGTGAATAAACATAATTATCGAAATATGTCAATGATGTTCAAAAATATAAATATGGAATTCAAGTAATTTTTCAAAGCAACGATAATTGCCTCATATTATTTTGACATGTGCAGTAGTGTTTAAGTCACTACGGATTATGTGTGCAATACTGACTTTTATTATACGATGTACATCTGAAAACTACTCCTAACAAACGCAACACGTTGATAAGTCAACTTATCACGGAGGTCCATACATTGATCGAGGTCCAAATACCCTGAAGATCTCTACAATAGGTCCAATCACACCGGCATAATACGAACATTTATAGTTTGTCATAGATAACGTTTCTACTAACAATTGTATGTGTCAATACGGTGTTGTTGTAGGTTGGATTGAATTACGTTTTAACAAAAACGCAATCAACACAAAATCGCCGACGGGTATCAGATAGCAGAGTGCACCTGTTGATTAAAGATCTACCCTGCCACATAACTGACAAATGCTGTCTTCATCAAGCGAATTGCAGGTGGGGGGTCGTTATACCTCTACCGATAGACCTGATTGTAACAAATGCACCGCTGTCTTGACAGTGGAGGGCACACAACCAGCAGTTACAACACCGTTCTCTGCTCGCTAGACCGACGCAGCAATGAAACTGCTTCCGCGCAACTTCCGTTGTCCGAGTACGTGTTTCGTAGTTGCAATTATCGCAAATATTAACACGTCACACGGCGTCGCACCTCGCTCCCTCGAATTACGAGTCACAATTAAAATGCGTCAAGCCATAAACTCGAGAATCGGAAATTGGGACGTTGATTAATTCATCGTGGCGTCGACCGTGACGTGGGTTATTATCACAGGTGACATCAACCTAGTCCGGGTCAATGGGTTCTATCTATGACAGTAACGTTGTAAGTACGAGTGTTTCACAAACGTGTACTCGCGTGCACTCGGGAGCGGTCCACGCTCGCGCGTGCAATACTACAACGTGAGTGGAAGTGGTACGCCTCGGAGATGGGAGTGGAAATGGTATGCTTCGGAGTTGAGAGTGGAAGTGGTATGCCTCGGAGATGATAGTGGAAATGATACGCCAAGGAGATGAGAGCGGAAATGGTATGCCTAGGAGATGAGAGTGGAAATGGTCTATGCAGCGAAGAGGAAAGCTTCACGTTCGACGCACAGGCAAGGATGTGCTAGTCGTTGGATGTGCATGGTTGAATATGCAAATGTTATTATTATTTTAAAGCATTTATAAAGCGCCGTATATCAGCATTACAATCTCCTCAAATGTACCATCAATGTTATGCATTCTATGGAAAAACAAAAACAATATTCCTAGTGTCACGTTTTCATAATATTTTGTTTCATGGTGTACGACCGCCTTTAATAGGCGTTGGCCTAGAGATAGGCCATCAACTTGTTGCCTGCCTTGTCCTATTTAAAAACCTTCTGTTCATTGCCACTGTAATTTAATTTATTCCAAAATAAATTGTATCGATGCCATACACAGAACAAATAATTGTATCATTGCTATGCATATATATATATATATATATATATATATATATATATATATATATATATATATATATATATATATATATATATATATAATTATTCATATTAATGTAGAAGAAAACCTATCCAGCTTCGACCATCTAGTTCTGATTTACACTTTGTCACCAGAATCAATACTAATATTGGGACAAAAACTTTTCATAGCTTCACCTACTTTGGACTTGCTTCCTTCTAGTGTTAGATATGTTGAATATATTGCTAAATTCCGCCGCCATTTAAAAAAACATACCTTTTCAACCTTGCCAATCCACCATAGTTCCTCTGTAACAACCAATCGGTTGAAATTGGAATGATTTATTAACTCTGAGATCTATTAACTTTTTTTTATTGATGACCTTGGTTTCGAAGGAATTAAGGACAACATATAATTTAATTATATATATATATATATATATATATATATATATATATATATATATATATATATTAAGCTTAAGCCATTTGACCATTTACCATTTTCTGTGTGTGTGTGTGTGTGTGTGTGTGTGTGTGTGTGTGTGTGTGTGTGTGTGTGTGTGTGTGTGTGTGTGTGTGTGTGTGTGTGTGTGTGTGTGTGTGTGTGTGTATGTATGTAAATGTATGTATTTTTATACATACTATGGTGCCAAATTACTTGCATTATCAATTACTCGCAGCCTCGAAAACAATTCATACGATTGCTAAAATATATAGGCTCACTACGTGCACACACATGTATGAAGTTTGACATTTTTTTGAAAGAAAGCTGAAACCATTTTGTGACATATTTCTCTTACTATTTTGTGAGAAT
The DNA here is from genome assembly GCA_025642075.2 of Ridgeia piscesae. Taxonomy (NCBI): domain Eukaryota; kingdom Metazoa; phylum Annelida; class Polychaeta; order Sabellida; family Siboglinidae; genus Ridgeia; species Ridgeia piscesae. The sequence continues at coordinate 325,143 of JAODUO010000294.1, forward strand.
AACAATAAACTGTAAACACCACTGCCATTTATCTCGGTGCTTGAACATGCGACAGTAGTTTGGAATTTATGTTGATAACAGCACATTCTCACAAGTCTAACAAGAACAGTATCATCGAATATTGTTCTGCTTACCTTCATGTACACCCACGCCTGCTGGCAGTTACACTGAATTGTTCTCGGGACTGCGAGTAATTTGGAACGACATCGACACCACACAGTACGTCACATATCGTTGGACATCCACGGAAGAAATACAGTTTTGTGCCCCAAAGATAGCCAATGCCTAGACGTATCTATATGTTTGGCCCCATTTACATGGAGACATACAGAACTCAGTGTCTGTATTAGAGTATTAATTTTTTTTACAATAATTCATGTAAGCGCTAAATGTTGACATCATATAGCTAGTTGTAAATACGGTAGTAAATTGTGAGCTTTGTATAATATGTATCACAACATTGTTGATATTTTACTCTGCAATGTATTAAGAGAAGAAAAAAACCAGATGACAACCAGCACGGTTTACTTCATGCCAAAATAATCCTACTGAAGTAAAATTGTGAAAGGTAACCATAAATAACAGGGACATTACTCTAAGCCAAATATAAATTATTAGAGTACAACTTAAACTTGGCGTACATGTCATTACCATGGAGTGTGTTACATTTCCCATGGTGGCTATTTTCAACGGCGAATAGAGTAAATGGTCAAATGGGTTATTATATGCGCGCGCATTGACTTCTAATTTTATATCTCAACTTGAAATAAAATACAACACAACAATCAACATCATGAAAACATCCATCAAATCCTCACCAATATACACATGCATTCCTCACCGATCCCAACCCAGCATATGTGAACACCCCGCTACAGACCACCAACTTCGGCCCAACAGCATCTAAGAAACAGAAGAAAAGAAAAAATAACCGTTGTCTCTACTTACGTTACGAGGTTGAGTAGGGAGAGAGGTGAAAGGAGATGTTTCATCTCATACACACGTCACTTCCGTCCAGAGTCGCCTGCCTGCCACGCCGCAACACAACATCGGTGTTTTCATACAATTCCATGTAGATGAATTAGATCACATCTAAATGAAACAAGCGAAATGTTAGAGTTTGATATGGTTTTAATTTTTTCGGTTTGATTTATATAGGTATTTATATGTGTATGTATGTAATATGTATGTATGTATGTATGTATGTATGTATGTATGTATGTATGTATGTATGTATGTATGTATGTATGTATGTATGTATGTATGTATGTATGTATTTGATGATGTATGTATGTATGTATGTATGTATGTATGTATGTATGTATGTATGTATGTATGTATGTATGTATGTATGTATGTATGTATGTATGTATGTATGTATGTGTATGTATGTATGTATGTATGTATGTGTGTATGTGTGTGTTTGTGTGTGTGTGTGTGTTGTGTGTGTGTGTGTGTGTGTGTGTGTGTGTGTGTGTTGTGTGTGTGTGTGTGTGTGTGTGTGTGTGTGTGTGTGTGTGTTGTGTGTGTGTGTGTGTGTGTGTTGTGTGATGTGGTGTGGATTGGTGTGGTGTGGATGTGGATGTGGATGTGGATGTGGGTGTGTGTGGGTGTGTGTGGGATGTGGATGTGGATGTGGATGTGGATGTGGGTGTGGTGTGGATGTGGGTGTGGTGTGGGTGGATGTGGGTGATTGGATGGTGTGGGTGTGGATGTGGGTGTGTGTGTGTGGATGTGGATGTGGATGTGGATGTGGGTGTGGGTGTGGGTGTGGGTGTGGGTGTGGGTGTGGGTGTGGGTGTGGGTGTGGGTGTGGGTGTGGGTGTGGGTGTGGGTGTGGGTGTGGGTGTGGGTGTGTGTCAACAAACACGTGCAGCTATTATAGAAAATTGATCAATGTTCTTCTTTCATAATATTTCTTTAAAACATCTTTTCGCGTGGCTATTCCCTTAAAGGCCATCGTCGTATGGCATTGTGCAGTACAGTGCATCGCTTTTGGATTACGGAGGCATCCTCTATTACTGAACCTTTAACTACTGCGCTTTTCGCATACAATATATCCATTCTAAGTTAATTCGCTAGATCCTATATACTGAAAAATAAAATAATATATGTCTTTTTTTAACTAGGAAAACAGATTCATTTCTACCAGACGAGTTGGCGATCGGCGTTTGTTTCGTTTTCTTTTATTTTTTATAACGTCTAATCAATGTCGTGACTCGGTATTTCTTTTTATTATTGTCTCATGTCTTTGTCGTGTTAGTGTCGAAGTAGACACTACGGTTTATAAAACCTATTTACAGGTTCAAATGTTTGATTGTCGTCCGTGGTGTTCTGACGTTCGTATTCGCTACTGTGCCGTGGCCAATGTGGTTGTTCTAACGTGATGTTCTGGTTTCTCTTTCCGTTATCGCGATTTGATTGCGGTTGTTGATGTAGTTTTAATTGTTTTAATTTTGTTGCTGTCGTTTGCTGCTGATTCTGCTGGTATTATAGTTTTTACTGGCGACCGCATCAGCAGAACGTGTCATGCACGGTCAGATACATAATGCAGACACAGACACACATGCATGCGCACGGAAGCGTGCACGCAAGCGTGCAGACACGCTCACATGCACACACACACACACGCACACATGCGCACACGCGCACACGCGCACACGCGCACACGCGCACACGCGACACACAACAAGCACACACGCACACACGCACACACGCACACACGCACACACGCACACGCACACACGCACACACGCACACACGCACACACGCACACACGCACACACGCACACACGCACACACGCACGCACACGCACACACGCACACACGCACACGCACACGCACACACGCACACACGCACACACGCACACACGCACACACGCACACACGCACACACGCACACACGCACACACGCACACACGCACACACGCACACACGCACACACGCACACACGCCACACGACACACGCACACACGCACACACGCACACACGCACACACGCACCACGCACACGCCACAGCACAGCACGCCACGCACACCAGCACACTGCACACACGCACACACGCACACACGACCGCACACACGCACACACGCACACACGCACACACGCACACACGACACGCACACGCACACACGCACACACGCACAGCCACGCACACACGCACACACGCACACAGCCGCACACACGCACACGCACACACGCACACACGCACGCACACAGCACACACGCACACACGCACACACGCACACACGACACACGACGCACACACGCACACACGCACACGCACACACGCACACACGCACACACGCACACACGCACACACGCACACACGCACAGCACACGCACACACGCACACACGCACACACGCACACACGACACGCACACCGCACACACGCACCAGCACACACGCACACACGCCAACGCCACCGCACACACGACACCGCAGCCCGCACACGCACACCGCCACACGCACACAACGACACACGCACCACACACGACACGCACACGCACACACGCACACACGACACCCCCCACACGCACACACGCACGCACACGCACACACGCACACACGCACACACGCCCCACACGCACACGCACACACACGCACACGCACCCCGCACACACGCACACGCACACACGCACACACGCACACACCACGCACGCACCAGCCGACGCACCGCACGCACGCACGCACACACGCACACACGCACACGCACGCACACACGCACACGCACACACGCACACACGCACACACGCACACACGCACACACGCACACACGCACACACGCACACACGCACACACACGCAACCCACACGCACACACGCACACCCGCACACACGCACACACGCACACACGCACACACGCACACACGCACACACGCACGCACGCACACACACACGCACACGACACACGACACACGCACACGCACAGCACACGCACACACGACACACACACACACGCACACACACGCACACACGCACACAGCCACGCACACACGCACACACGCACACACGCACACACGCACACACGCACACACGCACATAGACTCAATTTCATCTTTAAAATATGACTGGGTCAGTTCGTACCAGTGATCTATCGAGAAAAATGGCAGGCGGCCATGCTGTAAATTGAGCGAAAGAAGTGCATTATTTAATTTGAGTCACTCCAGTTGAGGAGATCGTGGAACGTCCCATCCAGATGACAGCGGCACATACAAATACACTTTATTGTTTTTGTTTCTGTAAAATAACATTCCATACTGTGAATTTTTATAGTTGTGGTAAAATGGGGATTTTATTTGCTACATATATTTGTTTTTACAGTTTGCAATGCATTGTAACTGACCCTGAGAGTAATGGCGAATTTGGGAACGAAATGAAAAACTGCATTCAAGTGTTTTCTGATTCGATAAACACAATACCACTGCATATGTTTGTTTCTCTCTGTAAACTTTAATGTGCAGATGTTTCATTACCGTAAGACGTAACATATAGTGCAAATATACATTACACACCATATTCATGCTGCGCTCATGCGCACGCATGCGTGTCCTTTCGTGCTTGCAAATTACTATAAAATATAAGGAATCTTGTAGGGTAGGCGATAATAATATGAAACACAATTAGGTCACGCCTCACTGTCCCTCCATTAATGTAAATAACATGTCTACGTAACATAACGTTAGGCGCACAGATAACTCACTGTGCAAACGATCACGTGAGATCTCGAGCCAGCGCCGATCTAGAAACCAGACTGGCGCGCGCCGGTGCGTCTGCGATCACTCTCGCTGGCGATTATGACGTTTATTATACGGCGTCGGTGACAACGCACGACAAGAGACCGAGCGAGCGGCGAGTGATTGGTCGACGTGAAATCCGCGGGCACGCCCGTCGAATTAAGGCGCAGGTAATTAGCGGGGCACGTCACAGACTGTTAACTCGGAGCACGAAACACTTTGTGTTTCCTCGAACAACGCCGTAGCGCCCAGCCCCGCCTTTGGCGTCGCTGGTTACCGAAGGCGGGAACGTCTTCTCTTTCGCCGCTCTAGTTCGCCGCGTCTTCATCAGCGCCGGTCGTCATTTCCTGCCGCTTCCGCTGGACGGTGACGTTACAAAAACAACGTGGACGTTCTACATTGTTTTAAATAATCGAATTGAAGAGTAAGTTTTACTAGAGTTTTGTCTTTCTGGTGGTCTTGGAGAGAGAACACGTTCTACAAGAATAGATTCTGAGAAGTGACGTCGCCGCAGCAGAAGCAAAAGACAGAGTCTGAGTCCAGCCGCCATCGACATACACGGTGATTGAGCCAGCGACACAATAGTTCCGGTGAAACAAAATCGACTTCAATCGAAAAATATCAGCGGCGTTGACTCTGTCGTTGACAAATACCTCGGTGCTCGCGAACGAAACAAATGGCCGTGGACGCCGAAAAGGAAAGCCGAGAAGGAGACGGAGACAGAGACGTCGACGTGACGTCAGCGGAGGGCTCGAGTGACGACGACGATGGCGACAGCGCGAGCGACGGCGAGCGGGGTTCGAGCCGGGGTGGCGCCGACCGCCCGGGGGGTGGTGACGACGGCGGGGGCGACAACGGACAGGCGCCGTGTGGGCACACGACGAACTTCTCCATCAGCGAGATTCTGAAACCGAGCTTCGGCTCGTGCAAACGAAAGCGCACCTTCGACGTCGTCGTCGGCTTCAGCCTCTTCGCGTCGTCTGTCGCCGGCGGGGAGCTGAAGGGCGGGGCGATAGAGACGCAGAGCTGTGGACAGGTGGACGACAGAAGTCCGGACGATCGCGACGCAAAACGCGCGTATTATAACGTTGACAGTGGCAAATTGAATGCCGAGTTGCCGTGGCCCGCCTGGGTCTACTGTACGAGATACTCGGACCGTCCGTCGGCCGGTGAGTGGAATTTGTATAGTGGAATATACTGTCCATGTTTTGACGAGCTTTGATGAGTTAGCTGATTTTGTTTCGCAAATGAAAAAAACATTTCCGTGCATTTAGACGAAATTAGTGATGTCACTGTACATACACACTTCAGAGTTTTGCCACTGATGGTGAACGCGAGGACAGCCTTCCCGCACTTCGTGGTAGCGTGAATATTAGAACCTAAGATATACCTATTTAATGACAAAATAATTCACTGCCTAAAGGAGGGTGGTTTATCTTGATACGTTCTCTTGGTTTCAAAACATACAGATACAATGTATGCACTTGTAAACATTATAATGTGATATCCCTTAATGCAGAAATAATGAAACCAATCACGTGTGATTAAATACGTCTTAGTTATAGTCAATTGTGAAAAGAAATAGTGTAACTCCTTACTATTTTTTTTTTTTTTTGATCTGTACAACATTCGTTTGTGCTCTTGCCAAACACTTTAATATCATTATAGATAGCGGTGGGCTGAAAACAATAATGGAAGTAGTTTTGTTTCCCGTTAAAGGTAATGTCTTACTTACCCGCAAAGTTTCTCATACTCAGACTGTACAGATCGGTACGGTAGGCCCTATTTCTAATATATATTGAGCGAATTTGAATGCGTGGCGTTTTCACAATACAGTCGTCCCATCATGCACTGCAGGACCGCGTTCACGGAAGTCTAAAAAGTCGACGTCAAGGAAACCGGAAGAGAAGCGCCCTCGCACAGCATTCTCCGCAGATCAGCTCAATCGCCTTAGATCCGAGTTTGACACAGACAAATACCTGACAGAGGAGCGCCGCCTTCGGCTTGCACACGAACTACAACTAAATGACGCGCAAATTAAGATATGGTTTCAGGTATGTCTAACCAGTTTACCCATTGCGTGAGAGGATGTATTATTATATATGATATAATATATATATATATATATATATATGTTATATATATATATATATATATATATATATATATATATATATATATATATATATATATATATATATATATATATATATATATATATATATATAATAAATTATGTATATGTAAGATTATGTGTATGTGTATACGTATACGTATATGTATACGTATATGCTTATGTATATGTATATTTATATATATATATATATATATATATATATATATATATATATATATATATATATATTTCTTAATATCAAAATAAATATTTTGAACGTATACCACCAATATACGTGATTAATAAACTCATAACAACCTTGACAATTTCAATGTTTCGTCCACGGAATTTTACACAGTAAACAAAATATCAAGATCCGAGCAAGTCCATGTGGCATTAATGTCTCAATACCGACTGTGCTAAAGCAACACCAAATATTCGGTGCGTTTGTGTTTTCACACCGTTTATTCAAGGCAGCCAATTCAGCGAACCGCCTTCCTGTTATCGGAGTTTACATGCTCATTCTAAAATTGAAGTTGGACCACGGTTACATTTTGTGGACAACCGTGTCCCCAATGTAACTTGGAGGTCACTCCTGTGATCTTATATTCTGCCGTAGAATTAAAGTAACACTGAGTTCGTAAGTTAAGGGAGCCAATGTTTGTTATTATTGCAAATATCATGTTATACAGTATAGACTATATCCGTTGTAAACGACTGACCATCGAAATGTGTTTTAATTAACAATTTGATGACTCTTTCTGTAGGAAACCATTTGTTTGTGCGGCAGTGAGCTGCTTTCGGGAAGCTGTCCGGAAATTAAAAGTAGACAGGATTTTTATATATTCAGTTAACGAAATAGACAAAGCAAGCATGTTGTTGTTTATGAATCATGTCTGCAATGAAACTTTATTTCCAGGTGGGCTTAGTTTTGTTATATATATATATATATATATATATATATATATATATATATATATATATATATATATATATCAATATTATATATATATATATATATATATATTATTTTATATATATAATATATATATATATATATATATATATATATATATATATATATATATATATATATATACTACTTGCACTGATTTGCACTGATCATACTTGCACTTGCACTTGCACTTGCACTTGCACTTGCACTTGCACTTGCACTTGCACTTGCACTTGCACTCACTACTGCACTTGCACTTGCACTTGCACTTGCACTTGCACTTGCACTTGCACTTGCACTTGCACTTGCACTTGCACTTGCACTTGCACTTGCACTTGCACTTGCACTTGCACTTGCACTTGCACTTGCACTTGCACTTGCACTTGCACTTGCACTTGATGTGTCTGCAGTGACTGTGGTTGTTCTGCTGTGAGTGTCATCATCTAGAGTGTCTGTGATCCTGTAGAACAAGCGCGCCAAACTGAAGAAGGCGAGTGGAGTGAGACACCCACTGGCCGAGCAACTCTTGGCCCAAGGTCTCTACAACCACCGGGCGTCGTCACACTCGTCAGCGGAGGATCATTGATGTGTCGACAGTCGACACAACCAGCGATCGAGGATAATTGAACTGTTGACAAAGTCGTCGAACGTCACGTGGTTGACAGTTTCGTCGAATTAGTAACCAAAATCATCACTCGTCGACTGAGGATCAATGCATGAACTATTGATTCCCTCGTCCGACGTCGATCACACACATATACACACATACACACATACGCACCTACGCACATACACACATACACACATACACACATACACACATACACACATGCACACATGCACACATGCACACATGCACACACGCACACACGCACACACGCACACACGCACACACGCACACACGCACACACGCACACACGCACACACGCACACACGCACACGCGCACACGCACACACACACACACACACACACACACACACCACAGTCACACACAGTCACACAGTCACACAGTCACACACACACACACACACACACACATACACACATACATACATACATACATACATACATACATACATACATACATACATACATACATACATACATACATACATACATACATACATACATACATACATACATACATACATACATACATACATACATACATACTACATACATACATACATACATACATCATACATACACACACATATATATATATATATATATATATATATATATATATATATATATATATATATATATATATATATATATATATATATGTATGAAGAATATGAGGGCCAAATGCTCAAAATGGCCAACTAAAGTTCAAGAAACAAAAACGTAATTATGCAAACGATCGGCAATGATGATGCCGCAACTACGGTTGTTGTTATGTAGCTGAACTAAGATAATCTTTATGGTCAAAATATATTGTGTTATTCTTGAGCATTATTCATGTGTGTACACATGCCAGTTTACCGAATGACGGGGCGGCAAAGAAAAAACAAACAAAGGGACAAACACACATACACTTGCATCAGTCAAATGCAGGCACACATATAAACAAGCAAATACAAACACTAGTTGAATTACAACAACCGTTGTATCCTTGATCGCGGTATACAGTCGTCGATCTCTGTGTATTATAGTCTGTGTGGTGTATTGTACGTCAAGCTTTATAGTGGCATTAGCTATTTATGTCGAAGAAGATCCTTTGAAGTAATATGCTGAGTTACTAGCTAATTATTGAAACTGTACATTATCGATGCCTAGTGATTTCATAAAAGTTATAATTAATTAGTGTTCTTAGGCAGGGCTTACACCAACTAATGTAATGATATTGGATGCATAAATTGCATAAATAATAAAGTATAACACGTGTTGTTGGAGTCTCTACATTCGATGCAATTGTATTAAATATCCCTTCAGCCCATCAACGTAAATCACCAGTTATGTCCCTCAATCCGTATTTGTGCCAGGGATATTATTGTGAAGCCAATTTTGTACAGCAATCACAGATGAGATTAGTATGAAATGAAAGAAACGCATATTAAGGAGTGATGAGAGCGATCTCATGATCATGCAATTGCACTGGCAGGTGAGTGCGTTCTTCGTGGACACGCACAGTTACGGAAGACTGCTCTCCGTGTGTGTGTGTGTGTGTGTGTGTGTGTGTGTGTGTGTGCGTGCGTGCGTGCGTGCGTGCGTGCGTGCGTGCGTGTGTGTGTGTGTGTGTTTGTGTGTGTGCGTGTGTGTGTGGTTGTGTGCGCGCGTGCATGCATGCATATATTATATATATATATATATATATATATATATATATATATATATATATATATATATATATATATATATATATATATATATAACAGAAACGTAAGCATAGTATTAATCGCTTTAGTTTATATAAAATGAAGACTCACTGTCTACGGTGTACCGCCATGCAGGTTTAGACGCAGACAGTGGTTTGAAACAAATTATTACTGAAAACAATTGTTATTGAGCAAAGTGCGCTGAGTAGCTGTCAATCAGTGTCAACTGTGGCGTTTTATTTGCGGTGTGTTCCCCCCGTTCACATTTAATTAAAACAACAAATGTTGGGTTATATTACACCATGATATTATTCGAATCTTTCTGCGTTTATCGAGACTCCGATAAAGGAACATTGCTCCATTTTCACATTTATACACATAACATCTCTGTATTTCGTGCACGTATTTTACTCGTAATAACACTGAGGCAATCACTACATATGAGAAAACAACTACCTACTGGAATCTATCGTATAAACTCTCATTGGTTGCTTAGGCAATGGTGTCATTATTATTAGAAGTCAACGCGAGATATACGGTTTACTTCAACTTTGAGGTGACGTTCAGATGTGGCGTATACGGTATAAGCGCTTAATTGCGTTAATTTGTGGTGTCTAATTTTACCGAACAACCCATACGGACTATGTCATTTAGTTGAACAAAAGGCACTCGTTTGGGGCGTCAAAAATAATATACTAATTTGTCCTTATCACGATTCGAGGTCGTTTATTGTTTTCAAAACAAATTACACAAAACACATACATGACAGGTCGCTATTATTATATTTATATTTTATTAATTATGATTTCACGGAACGCAAGTGTAGCATACATTCCGCAGCCGGGTAGACACACATAAACAAAAGAAACCTCCAGAATGTAGACAAAATCATTTCGTCTGTCGCGACAAATGACAGCCAATATCACCTATGTCAAGACAAAATGACAGATTCTGACAAACGTTTTCCTGCGCGCCAGTGGAAAGATAACCATTAAAATATCCGATGTTGAGAACATTCCAGTCGTAATGCCGTTCACAGCATGAACTCGTGTAACTGTTTTCAGCGATTCTGCCAGTGATCTCTGTACACCCTATTGCGACACAGTAACTACGTCTGCGACAGCGTATGCCCTCCGCAACGAATAAATATGTCACCAGAGAGGACTGTCGTGATCGCGTGTGGTCTCGAGACGCCTCCAGCAAGTGTGTCCCTGTATGTCTGCTATGTCACACCGGACCCTTCCTGCGGGATGTCATTCTCGTCCATTCGAAAATGTTCAGTGTTCGGTCGAACAGAACCCCACAGCTGCATTGAAATGGAAGATATAGGCATAAACATAAACTACATATACTAAGAGGCACTAATAAGATAAGGGGGAATATTTAAACAATACGCCTAGAAACCTGTAACAGAAAGAAATGAAAACGTGTTTTGGAATAAAGCAACGTAAACAACACAACACATAAACTTTCTATAAAGAGAATATAATATTGTTTATGAATAGTTTCGATATATTTTATTATTAATAATTTCAATACATTTTATATTATTTGTTTTTATTATTTCGTCAATGTACCACATTACATATCGTATACAATATAGGGTCTACCTTTACTTTTAGCCTGTTTTGTTTTGAATGTAATAGGTTTCCTGTTTTCCAAAGGTGCAAGTCAGTACTTTAAACAATGAGTACCATTAGCCGTCTGCAAGACATCACTGTAACACATTACTAATAAGTTATGTTTTCAATTAAAATTTGCCGGCCGGTGAAGTTGATTTGATTGTTACTTTCTTGAACTGAAGTCCTCACTATAGTGGCAGACGCAGGCAACCTATTTGAAGCCATATCGGTGAATACCTTTCTCATCGTTTGACGTATACGATAACAATGCAGTCGTATAATGACCGTGTCATCTATAGAGTTTGCCTTTCGTAACGTTGACGCGGCCCAGCAGGGATCCACCGCGAGGCGACCTCACGTCTACCCGCCAATACACCTGTCGGACCGCCTACCTCTCCGAGTGCGCTCATATCGAATGTCCAAGAACATAGTTTGACGGTACATTTCCTGGGTAATAACTCCGCCGCGTGGGAAAAAGAATTTAAATGTTGCAGTTAGGCGTTGGTTGCGCCGATGTAAACGCTCCAGGGTCGTCGCTGCCTGCGGATGTTATATCACCGCCGAGTCCGGATGAGTTGAACTATCTCATAGAACACCTCGAACACGTGCGACACCGACTCTCTCGTCTAGGGCCTTTTTCCATGGTGCTGGGTCCTGGGGCCTATTTCACTAACATTGTTAAGAGCTCTTAAACCCGATTTTGCTCCTTAAAATCAGTTTTGATCTTTAAGAGTGATCTTGAATACCTGCAAACTGCCAACAAGTGGCTATTTGCGTTTTGAAAAAAGTCATATTTAATTTAACATTAAATATTGTTTGAGGATGAATTTTCCGTAAGTGGCACCGAACAACACACGCGCGCACACACCAACGCACGCACATACACAATCTCTGATTATGTTTGTCCAAACTTTGCAACAGAAAATTATTTGTCAGTTCCGTTTCTTCTAGTGCGGCCTATACACGTGTATGTGGGGCAGAAGAATGGTTTGAGCCGATCCCTTAAACTCCAGGACAGATGGGCGAACGATGCACTAAGTATACTGTAAACAACTAAATTCTCACCCATGCGACAGTTCGACCGTTTTACGTTCGCGCAGAATTGAATATGTGCTAAGGTGAAGTGCCTCGAACGACCGGGAGGCGGCTGTCGTCGGGTCTGACGCTCCGACGACAGACAAAGCAAGTTACGTATAGCCGACGGACCTCCATAATTAAATGTGTCTGTGTTTGGTCAACAACCTGATTTCGCAAATAGTTACACAAAAACAACTGACCGAAGTTTGTCTTAATGTAATTTTGCTTTCGACAAGTTGAAGTATTGACGTTTTGACCAAATAAAAGCTAGCCATTTAGTTTTGCAAGAATGTATATTGTCGTCAGACATTTGTTGGTATGTACTTTTTGTGTTGGCATGCATAACACATTACTCTAATGATTGTAAGCTACCAAATGGATTTACCTGATTAATAATAAAGCTATTTGTAGGGAAATGTGCAGATGTTTTCTTTTTCGGGGGTGTCTTGTGAGTAGTAGTAGTAGTAGTAGTAGTAGTAGTAGTAGTAGTAGTAGTAGTAGTAGTAGTAGTAGTAGTAGTAGTAGTAGTAGTAGTAGTAGTAGTAGTAGTAGTAGTAGTAGTAGTAGTAGTAGTAGTAGTAGTAGTAGTAGTAGTAGTATCACGTGGTCACGTGGTATATCATGATTTTTAAGGGCCATCATCACCCAACACACTCTATACTATATATACATATATGTACATATATATATATATATATATATATATATATATATATATATATATATATATATATATATATATATATATATATTAATTCCATAAATGTATCGAACAGAACGACAGTGAACATTAATTTGTTGAGTGTGACATTTCATTTCTGAAAATCGACTTCGATCCATGAAAGTACAATTCCGTTTGTTTCGACAAAACTATGCTACTTTTCGTGTATATGCGCCTGTTCATTGACGGCAGACATGTAACAAAACACAAATGCCCGCAGATGTGACTCCAATTGTATCGTGTAAAAGAAAAACGGGCACTAAACTTCGCTGATTACTCCTAACTGTTATTTCATTGCCGGAGATCGACTCGAGTCCGCCGGAAATGTCCCCGCTCCTCACAAAGTTAATGTAACAGTGTCGTTCTACTGCATATCGTGTCGTTAAACGCGACATCGCGATTCATTGAAGTTCTCCTTGTCGCAAAGTCTGAGGCCTGCAGGCGACGTCACTCGCCGAGCCGGCGAAATCGACTTTGAAGCGAGTCCTCCCCTCTAATCGCGACACCGCAAATTAAATTAAGTCTATTGAACGACAAATGGACGCATTACCGGCACGGCAAGTGGCCGCGATTCTGAGTTGCTCTGTTAAAGACGCCAGTAATTTGGCTGCGCAAACGTTTAGCGCTAGTAATTACGCCGTTTTATCTAGCCTGTAAACAACACAACTATTTCTCTAGGTACCGGGAAAGCGTGCGTCGCGATACCAAGACAGATACGTGTCAGGATGTATGCGCGTTCCACAAAGTAAAGACGGTACTTTATTCGAAAACCTGCCCTGGGGTACACGAGTTATTGCAACATAAAATGAAGACGTAGACTACTGTTGAAATCGCCTGAGCACTACGATATGATAGACCAGATACACAACATGAAACGCAACTGTTAATAGGATAAAACATCAATTCAAAATGTGTACATGTTCTAGTAGTTAGATTATTGCGATGAACGTAAATCTTACGCGGTGTATGCATGCGAAATTAGCTTCGTTCTGAAATATACCGTGATATTAAATAGTAATATTATATGACATTTGTTCTGTTCGTATTAAAATGGATATGTGACATACAGTCATGTCTCGTTTATCCGAACGCTTTGATTTATATGGTTTTAGGCCTAATAAACGAAACGTGCGGAATAGCGAAACACGGTATCAAGATGAATCCCACAAAAACACGTGCATATCGCGAAATAACCGGAATATTGAAGACTTAAAAAACGATAATAAAAATTATATATATATATATATATATATATATATATATATATATATATATATATATATATACGTGTATAAACACACACACACACACACACACACACACACACACACACACACACACACACACACACACACACACACACACACACACACACACACACACACACACACACACACACACACACACACACTCCTCATCTCACTCTCTCTCTCTCTCTCTCTCTCTCTCTCTCTCTCTCTCTCTCTCTCTCTCTCTCTCTCTCTCTCTCTCTCACGTGTACGTGACGGTTGCCGATAACATACCTACATTTGTTATCAGTCGGACTGCATAGGCACTGAAATATTCGGCTTACGATGAAGCAATTTGTGCGGTTAATTCATGAGCTTATTAGACACAAGAATGTCCTTAGGCAATCGGCACACACAGATTTGTATTGTATTGTGCTGCGTTCATTAATAATGTCTATTAAGCAGTGGCGATTCTCAGCTACGGCGCACTGATGTTTACTTGAGCGATATTCGCGGGGCCGACGGCGAACTATTCATTGGGACTCCGTCTCGCGGCTGACGTTTGCAAACACAAAAACATGATCGATCTTTCCGGGGCACAGCGTTGATTGGTCTTTAATCAGCTGATGACAACTCAAAGTAAATCCATTACGTAAGTTAGAGACATTCTGTCGTCGGGTTGCGGCGAGCGAGTGTTCCGTTTCTTCTCATCGCAGTTCGATTTGAATACGTTTATTCAGACACGGTGACTGAACTTGTTTGGAATGTCTGTATCTAATAGAGACCGGCCCCGTCTCATTTGTAGTGATTACATTAGGATGCCATTGCATTATGCACACAATGACCAAACAGCCGCTCCTGACAAGGAAGTGTAGTAGAAAAAGGGACATGTGTGAAAGAAAATGTACACATCTAATAGTATTAACGCAATCCAAGAAAACTCGCGTCAAGGTAAGTCGTGTCACTACATGTATGTATGGCAATGTCCCGAATTTTTATTTATTATGGGACAGACAGACAGACAGACAGACAGACAGACAGACAGACAGACAGACAGACAGACAGACAGACAGACAGACAGACAGACAGACAGACAGACAGACAGACAGACAGACAGACAGACAGACAGACAGACAGACAGACAGACAGAAACACACATACAGACACACAGACTTACAGACAGACAGACAGACAGGGCAGACAGACAGGGGCAGACAGACAGACAGACAGACAGAAACACACATACAGACACACAGACTACATACACATACTGACAGACAAACACGGACACGGGGACACAGGGACACGGGGACACGGGGACACAGGGACACAGGGACACAGGGACACAGGGACACAGGGACGCAGGGACACATAGACACATAGACACATAGACACATAGACACATAGACACATAGACACATAGACACATAGACACATAGACACATAGACAGATAGAGACATAAACACATAGACACATATAAACATATACACATAGACACACATACACACACACACACACACACACACACACACACACACACACACACACACACACACACACACACACACACACAAACAAACAAACACACACACACACACACCACACACACACACACACACACACACACACACACACACACACACACACACACAGAAAATGAGAATGAGATGTGCGGTGGGTGGGTGTGCGTGAGTTTGCATGCCTGCGTGGTTGCATGTGTGCGTACGTGTGTGTATGTGTGTGTGTGCTGGTGTGCGTGCGTATGTGCCTATATGAGTGCATGCGTTTGCATGTGTGTACGTGCGTGCGTATGTGAATACGTGTGCGTGAACGTATATCTCTTTGTGTGTGTGTGTGTGTGTGTGTGTGTGTGTGTGTGTGTGTGTGTGGTGTGTGTGTGTGTGTGTGGTGTATGCGTGTGTGTGTGTGTGTGTGTGTGTGTGTGTGTGTGTGTGTGTGTGTGTGTGTGTGTGTGTGTGTGTGTGCGTGCGTGCATGCGTGTGTGTGTATGTGAGTGTGCGTGTGTGTATGTGGTATGGTGCATGCATAATTGCATATACTGAAGTATATACATGTATGTATGTACATTATATGCACTGATTGCAATGTCAAATATTTATTTATTTTCAGGTACGCAATCGCTAACACGCGCACTACAAAAGCAGTCAACTTTAAATAAATATTCTCCTAAATAAATCAATTACTCCAGTATCATCGCTCTATCGCGTTGCGTAATAAAGTTGTTTTCCCTGTTTTAGTTCGCCTCTTTGGCGACGGAATCTGTCGCCTGTACAGACAACAATGAGTGAGAAAGTCGGCCATAAAACACTACAACTTATTACGAAGTTATTTACACTTTCGCTACGCGGATGGTGACGCGTACCCTGGCACGAATGTGTGAGTCGGCGGGCGCACTATTTTTTTATGTGCGCATCAATCTATCTCATTTTACTGCGCACCAGCGAAGTGGCTCGACTGTAGACAATGGCGGACTGTTGAGAAGGCCGCTTGCTTCCGGGGAGAGGGCAATTAATCAACCGCCGCAGTGGCTGGACCACCGGAGTCGCTCACACGTGAACGTCGTCACGTTTCGCTGACGTTTCACTTGCCTTCAATTCTACGTCTTTGTTCTATATAGCTCCTTCGGATGTGATAACTTTGTTAGGTAACCCGATCGGAGCAGGGGCCGTTTATAAAATACTACAAGTTAACGGCAGGAATTGTTGCACAAATATAATGTCAGCTCGAAATGTTATAATATTTAGCATCATCATCAACGTTGTGCAACCGTTGAGTCCCGTTTTTGGCCAAAGGCATCAGCGTGGTGTTTCCAGTTCTGCCTCATCTGTTGTGTCCTACGTCACACAGGGCCCATCTGGTACTCGTAAAGATTGTCGGTCGTCGTCTATATCAGTCGTTTCTTTTTAAATACGAGATATCCATCGGTTAATTAATTAGTCTAATTTTGTCCTATTAACGTCATATAGTTCATGTGTGGTTACATCAGATACTTTCAATATTATACAGTGATAGTTAGTTTCGTCACATTACATAAAAAACGAGTATCCAATGTTTTTTTCTCGGATTTAGTTATTATTATCGCCGTTTGGTTATGTTAATACCGTCACACTTTTATAAATAGTGTTATGCAATATTGTAATTTTTAATCATTTGACAGTGAAGTTATTTAGCACTCAATCAATTCGAAAAAAGTGAAGGTAAAAAGTAATTTCTTATATAGCGCATTATCCTGTCCTAAGCATTGCTCAAATCGCCTTTCACTTTACTCCCTGGCGCGTCTGCTCCGTCGAACACCATTTCTATAACACATGTATTACAGACGTCATCACTATATCCATTAAAATGTCAAGTCAAGACAGTTATTCAAAACGGTAATAATATTTTAATGCATGGGTCTAAATTTAACATTAAAACTTATATATTTTATCTGTGCTTTAGATTAATATAACATAAATAGTATATTATGTATACTATATATATATATATATATATATATATATATATACATATATATATATATGTATATATATATATATATATATATATATATATATATATATATATATATATATATATATATAATAATAACTTATAATGTTGCCTTTTAGTATAAAATGTCGACGTTGTAACGATATTTTAAAATAGTTCTTAAGTGGTGGGAGAAAAACACCGTTGTCAGTGGGAGGGCCATATTTTATTCTTTGATGTTGTCCGTTTCTCATACGAACAGACAGAGTTTCGTAATGTGTGCGCTATGTAATTTTTACGATTTCGCTGCGACCACGCCCTCCCTCGCAACGCGGAGATCGTCTGTCAATGAAACGACACTCGAGTTTCTGACGTAATGATCGATGATCAGGTTGACGTAAAACAGACGATGACGCTAACGCTGATACTGGCAATGGCGACTTTAGACGAACGGGCATTTTGTTAGAGAAGTTGACTGCAGAATTGTGTGTACGTTGCAGTGGTTGTTCGGATTGGTGTGAAATAACTGAGCCAGTCAGAGTAAATTTTTGTTCTCATAAAAAGCACATAAACCGGTACTTATAAAGTATATCACCATGTAAACTATCAGTTATGAAAATGTATGAATTAATTTCAAGAACTGTACAATTAACTGATAGTCAAACCAAATGATGAGTTAGCATATCGGTCTATGCGTGACGTATTTTGTAGCAATACGATTGATGTACACTTTATAGCCTATGTATAGCGTTTGAGCATAACGTATCTGCCCATCGTTTTAGCTTAGCTTTGTTTAACTTTAAAATGATTTATTCTTGCATTCGTCGAATATTACAAATACAACAGTGATTTCTCCTTTGTGACTAAGATTATGTTTCAAAAACAAATGTTTAGTGCACGTGTGGATTATTTATACATACAATCAGACAACAATACTTGACAACCAGACATGCCTTGAACAATAGGTAAAGTGAGGATATATGTAAGGGGACCAATTTACCATGTCCGTGGTGATGTATACGGGCAGCTTTATAAAAAGTATTGTTTATATGCGTGGTGATTTAATTAACACATGTAAACATGGTAGCCTGATATCTATCAATTATATTATAGTGCACATTTTGCAATGGTGATTGCTTGTTTATATTAGTAAGGTTTGGATCTGTTTTGAGCAGTTCTGATTTTTATCACATGCACACCATAGGTTTCATAGTATCTTAATAATTCTCAGTATTTATCCGAATGACTGCCGATTGCTCAAATAATAATATTTCTGACAGTACGGTGAACGATTCCGATTTGTGCATGGGTCCATATCAGATTCGTCTCACGTTTTACCGTAAGCACCTTTAAGATAGCTCAAATAATCCTAGTTATTTTGGTTGTGCGTCGTGATACTGAACGATATTTAGATGAATCAGCAAAGAATTGTCACTGCGCAATTCCCGGTAACAGGAAACGATCTATTCAGTCAGACGACGCATATGAACATCGCAGTTAGGAAATGAATAACACCATAGCATTATTTTATTGTCCACGCTGTTGTACAACGACACTCGGTATATATTATATTTATATATGCGACTTGTATCCTTTTACAAAATCATGAGTGCATATTGTAGCGTGGGGCTATGGTCATACATAGACAGACATAGTGATACTATAAGACCATTTGTTCGTATAGACTATAGTTTTATTTTGGCCATGCAAATGCGTGCGGGGTTTATTCGTTGCGAACTATTTCTACCAGATCATTCGCTCACTCATTTGTGTAATTTAAGTTTTGTAAGGATACGGGTCCGTTTATGTCAGTTCCGATTCATCTTATTCTAAGCCAGTTCGTTGGGGATTGTTTGGGTGGTATTGTCATATATGGGATACTTCAGACGAGGAACGTTTAGATTGCTGTATATAGTTTAGTCTACTGCCAATCTGTCAAAGACTGGTCCGATTCCTCGTCGAAAGTTCTATTTATTTTCACAACGAAATGCTATTTTAACGTTAAAGGCAAAATTGACCTACCTGTAGAGATATCGCAAGTTCAGATGGTTATCGCTGTTTCTTTCTGAACTCCCTCCTATTTAGGCGTAGATTATTTGAGTTACGTTCTGTTTAGACGGGATATAGTCAGTAAACGCCTCGACGTTATAAAGCGGTCACCGGGTGCAGTGATATAAAAAGTGACACATGCCAATTTAATTAAGTGTTAGGTCCCCCAAAAAAATAATTACGGAGTTGCCCGGTCCTCCTTTGACCTTTTCGACTTCGCTCGAAGATGTGTCTTACTTTAGCAGTTTATTTTTAGGTTTCGTGTTATCCTAATCTATCTCAATAGTTATCCGAATGACTGCCGATTGCTAAAATAATGCTAAGGTGTATAAAATAAAATATACCTTTGCGTAGGATTTGCGTTCGTTGCGTAAACGAATGTAGAAATATTTTAAAAAGTTGAGCCTGACCTGCGGCCATGTGGTGTTTGATTATTAAGGTTAAGACAGTACGGTGAACGATTCCGATTTGTGCATTGGTCCATATCAGATTCGTCTCACGTTTTACCGTAAGCTCCTTTATGATAGCTCAAATAATCCTAGTTATTTTGGTTCTGCGTCGTGATACTGAACGATATTTAGACCAATCAGCAAAGAATTGTCACTGCGCAATTCCAGGTAACAGGAGACGATCTGACGGAACAGATCGACTGCTGTTACCGGGAATTGCGCAGTGACACATATGAACATCCCAGTTAGGAAATGAATACCTGCGTCTGTCGCTACGGTCATCTATCACACGGAAAGACAATAATTGTATATAAATTATCTATTTTCGAACAACATGCTACTTTTATTATTACTTCGACGTCCGTGTAGATACATCTACATAAGACAATTCGACACGTGACAACAACACCAAATATACTGGACCACAGACAAATTAAATTTGTAAAACTCAGGACATGATAGCTAAGGTTTCAGGTTGACAACTTGATATATTATACACGCTGACAAATCAATACGAATTGTTTAAATGGATGTTTGGAATAATTTCGCTCGCAGGCAAATATATATCAAATAACTCGACCCCAGACAATTGGAACAAATATACGCTATCCTCATAAACCGGCAAACAATAACATACACTAGGAGAAATCCAAACCAAATATTTCAACACCGGACAATCGAAATAATTCGAACCAACCATATCAGCGCAATCTTTAGCATCTACAATCTTTAAATTTGCGACCCAACCAAATAATTCTTAATAACGCAATATACGTTGACATAGAGTGCAACTAGACACACAGACAAACCTACGCTAGATATTTTGATCCGATACAATTGGAGAAACATACAAACCAAATAAAATTCGAGACAATTTATACACCCAGACAAAATTCAGAACCAAGCACATCAGGGAAAAAACTGGAGCAATTAGACATGATATCCGGATATAACAATTCGTTAACAGACATTTTTGCCAACAAAAGTACATTTTCATCTTTCTTTTTTCGTGTAGTAAATGTGATAGTTATTAGAATTTTTTTTAATCTGCCTTTGTATAAATAATAACATAGTGGTTCGAAGAGTCTAATTGTTTGTAATAGGAGAAACTAAGGAACAACTTGAATACATGTTTCATTAATTGACTATTATTTATTTGTCCGGTATGTATAAATTTACCCATATATAATATTTTGTGACATGAGTGGCAATACTAGCCCATTCAACTTCATACTTTCTTTAGTTTCTTCAGGTGTTTGTTTTCCATCATGTTGCGCAACAGTAATACATTAACCGCGTGCTAAAACAGTTATTTTAACACCGTAATTGATACCTTACTATAACCGCACCGCACATAACGTGTGCATCCCGGATTCCATATTTGCCTCCTCCCACGTCGACACTATTTCCTCGCGGAAACGGAGAACTTCCGGACGAGTGACTAGGCCCGGAAACTGACCCGCATCCTCTCTGCCCCCCTAACGTTGGCACCCGCTCCCATGTAGAGGGAAGAGCTGCTACTCTCACTGCCGGTAATTGTGTCAAGAACGTAACATTTATATAGAACAACGGGAATGTTCTGATATTATTTAATACACGCTTCAACGATATCACTGCACCATGTCTATGCCATGTTCCAGTCTCGTGTCCAACAATGATGCAAATCAAACTTCCATTGTCACCAGCATCCATTTCACGCACTTCGAACAACGTGTGATGATTGTCTTGTTAATGGTAAAGGTTGTTCGGAGAAGTTGTAACATTTTCCACTTAGCTAATCGTCTCCTTAGTATTAATTGGCGATTAATCAACCAGGATCATAATTCGAACGACAGCTTCGGGTATCGCTGTGCAGTGCCAACCTAGCAGCTTCTACTAAATGAAGTGTTACAAATGAGATTATGATCTTCTCGCTAATAGCTTGTCGTGATTTGGTTACCGGAAACATCGTCGTCTACCCCGGAGTCGCTGTTTCGTCGACAACACTGAAGGCGGTTGATCGTAAATACCACGCCGCCGTCGTACACTAATAGCGCCATTAACAGTTCGTTTGGGAAACAATCGGTTGTCTCCAGTAACCAAACCTCGGGTGTCGGTGTTGAATATCTGTGAACATTTCGTCTGGTGTCATATCAAAGACGCCGTTCAACACCTCGCGCGATATGTTGGTGTTTTGGCTTCGCGACTCGAAAAACATTTCGCATACAGCGACACTAGTTGGCAGTCAGTGTATATTTCAAACGCAGAGGTGCGAGATTGTGGGTTCACGTCTATATTCGGCTCGGCTGAGCAAATACTTTGTTAAAAACTGTCTCTCTCTCTCTCTCCCGATCCAGGCACGACTTATGCTCGGGTAATTAATTACGCAACCACTAACATTCGTATGATGTATATTAATAACATAGCACACAAATTGAGTGAATGGCGTCGATCTATAAGTCAACCGATTGTTCATTTATTCTTCAATCAAGTTCTCAGCAAAACAAGGAGTTCATTTATAAATTGAACGGACAAACTTGCGTCGTTGATCAATCTAGTAATATATCAGGCTTGTGGCATCAAATTACAACGGATTAGTGGATGAGTAAGGCACTAAAATGCTGACGAATTAATGATTGCGTGTTAACGGTTTATCAGCAATCCAAAACAACGTCATGTTATTCACTGTTCAATGGCCATTCCCTTCAATTCCTTGTCAAAACTCCCCAAAATAGTCAAGCTAACATATCGCTGAGATTTTGGCATACCCAATTATGTTACACATTTATTTTTGGATCATCCGTCCCAGGACAATTCGTCCACGAACTTGTGGAGTTGTCTACATCCCGGATACATCTAGCCTAGCCTAGCCTAGCCTAGCCTAGCCTAGCCTAGCCTAGCCTAGCCTAGCCTAGCCTAGCCTAGCCTAGCCTAGCCTAGCCTAGCCTAGCCTAGCCTAGCCTAGCCTAGCCTAGCCTAGCCTAGCCTAGCCTAGCCTAGCCTAGCCTAGCCTAGCCTAGCCTAGCCTAGCCTAGCCTAGCCTAGCCTAGCCTAGCCTAGCCTAGCCTAGCCTATAGTGTTGATGCGGCATAAAGTCATGACATAGATTATCATTTTGGCTAGAAAATAGCTACAAAATACAACAACTTTGTGTTTATATAAATTATGCATCTTTCATCCTGTCGCAATTTTATGACATTTTAGCGCCAAACAGATTTTTTTCTAAACTTACGCAGACGTAAGCTGTGCAGTGCCAGGATGAGTATCTGCCTCATACGCTCTGATACGTCCAAGCCTGAGAGCGGTGTCCTGGCGTGTTATGTATTATACATTAAATGCAATTGAAAGCAATGGTTCGACTATTTACCAGACATCTCAACAAGCGTGTTGTATGTGTATTTGAACGTATACTAGATGCTTCAATGCAGTCGCAATGTTACACAGACAAGGACGTTATAAGTAAACACGTTTACTAAGTTATCTAACTACACAGCAAATAATAGTTTAATATTTTATTCGCGATGTGATGCCAAGACTGATTTAACAGTTGCTATATATTCCGTATGTCGTGTTTCGAGACGTCTACGGCTCGCTAGGAAGACAGTTAGACAGTCGAGTTGAGATTTCAGCGACGAGTTCATTCTACCGGTGAGCGTATATATCTTTCGGCGACGATGCTTGAAAGAGATGTTAAAGTCACGGCGACAACGCGGGAGTCTTGCCGTGCCGTGAGCGTGACTCGGGTTACCACCGTCGACAAAGAGAAAGTCATCCGTCTAGCGCCCCGGTCGACAAGCGGTTAAACAAACATCCTTTGGTGATCCGGCCGTGAAAAGTAGGCGCGTTGAGGATGACTGAGACCGCTCGAGTCACTGATGATGACGTTATACGCGTCATTGAACGAACAAGACACGAGCGTGTTGTTGTTCGTAAAGTCGACCGTCGGTGTAAAGCGCCGGAAGGGATTATTATGTGTAATCGCAGCATTAATATCGTGCGCGAAAATCAACTGTTTCATGACAACGATAGACAATTTTCTTCTGCGTGCATGTGGAAGACGAAAATAACTGCAAAACAATTGATGTGTCCATGCAGGTTGCTTTGATAACTCCGTCAGTCGG
This sequence comes from Ridgeia piscesae, assembly GCA_025642075.2. Classification (NCBI taxonomy): domain Eukaryota; kingdom Metazoa; phylum Annelida; class Polychaeta; order Sabellida; family Siboglinidae; genus Ridgeia; species Ridgeia piscesae. The sequence continues at coordinate 350,009 of JAODUO010000294.1, forward strand.
TCAACAAAATGGCTGCCTGAACATATGTTTTTCGTCGTATATTTTGTTGAAATTCTAGTTTCAGAAGATTATGTTTATGACAAAAACCTATATGGGAAAGTTATTAAAGTGTCAAGTGTATACAGCAATGTATACTCTAGGAGATCTCACGTCACATCAGGAATTTAATGGACATATTTAACCCTCATCAACATTGTTTGTAAAAGCAAAGCTTGACGGAGGTCTCCCGGATAATGTTCTTTGTGACGTAAGAAAACCGCGATGTACTTGATAATCGGTTATGTCTTGAAAATAAAAACGTCATACGACACTGTAGTAAACATTTACATTTACAAAATAAAACTCCATATGACACTACTAAAGCAAATTGCATTTTGAACATGTAAATTATATTGCACTATAACGAGTTTTATTTACTTACTCTGCCAAGCACTGTGCCATATATTAATAAACTAAAGATCGTGGCAATAACGCATGTCATGTACACATGTTTATTTATTATATCCATTTTAGCATTATCGTGATGTAATCAGTACTAATGTGAGTGAGACAGTAGCGATAAATCCTTAGCACAGTCGTTCACTCGAAGTTACATCCTGCGTTTGTCCAATATTGTAAATAACATTAAAAATGTTTCAACAATTTAATTATGCGTATTGTTATAATTACTATTAGTAGTAATTGTTATATATTATTATTATTACTGACATTCGTTATCATATTTGTCATCATCGTCATCATCATGGTCATCCGTATTTCGACACTTACAACTGTTACGACTCGAACATGAGCAGAAAAAAGGGTGTACACCAAAATGACGTTCATTTTACGTAAAATATCGTGATGCAAATCGACGAGGAAATGTCAAAATAAAACCAGTTATGTTGCGGATAAGGAAGTTTGTAGATGTGGATGTTTCCCTCCGACCCGTGTTTCTCCCTCCCTTTCCTTCGGTCGCTTGTAAAGACGCACGCTTCTCTTCGTCGAAGATGATCACGCCGTCGTTTGCGATGATAAATCGTCGACTGTCGCCTCTCTTGTCGGCACTAAATGTCCCTACAATTGTCACTTGTCGCACGGGTGGGATTCGAAAGGCAGCTGCGGTCGGCGAATGCAATCAGCGTTTAATGAGCGGGTCTCCGCGTCACACACGGGTCGTCGTCTTTGTCTTGGTGCCGGCGAAAGAAAGCCGCTGCGGGCGGACGGGTTTTTGTCAAAGAAGCGATCGCTCGTCCGAGATGTATTGCCCATTTCGCTTTCAGCCGCTCGCGTGTGTATATTTGCTTCGTGTGACAACGACAATTTGTCTTCCTCCGAAGTTAAATGCGCCTGCTTTGCGACAGGTAACTTCACTGGGTCCTTGACATTGCTTGAAACTCTATCTTGTTCCGCGGTCTACAGTTGGTATTGCTGTTAATACACAACTGCAAATGATGACTAATCGACGTCATGCTCATATATCTTTTGTACGATAAATTAAGCTAATTAAAATATACCTTTGATCGCGGTTTGTGGAGGATACGGACTAACGTAAGATGTTGTAATGTATACCCCAGATGAGTATATAAAGTATAAATGAATTAGTCCGCATTGCTAAAGCACATCATTCAAGCCGACATTTCGTGCTGCATAACATTAATATTGTTCGTCTAAATGAGCTTCCTTGGATAACGAATATCTTCATGCTAAACAAGTTCGACAACGAAAGGCAGACTGTTCGAATTGTATTTGTTTTAGTTTGAGAACAATAATTTGTTGTGAGGACAGTATTATCCATATGGTTTAGGGAATAGCTTGTTACTGTTTTATTATTATGTCTTTACATAAAAAAATGAACCGCCAATAAGATAATTGGGAAAGACTTGAAACCCTTGACTCACACCGCGCTACACCGAGGACCAAGGGAAAGAACACGAAAGAATAGCTGCCTTGGGGTCCTGCCGCTGTATCCCTCTTCCATAGCTCGTCCGTTTCCTTCTTTTCGTTGCCGTATACGTGACAAAAACTGCCGGTAATTATTGGCTATATAATAACGATTATATTATTCTAACCCGTATAAATTCCTGCAGATCACGGTGATGATAATACATAATTATTGTTATAACATTATTATTTATAATTAATTAAGCTATTTTAACAGAACGTTACTTCATTTGCGCATGCGAATACAGTAAGTAACGATTATAAAATATTTAATATGGGTATTTTTGTAGTGGTTGTTGTACAGTTGTACAAGTGTACAATATAACTATGACATCCAGCGGAATTAACCGAAGTTAACCGAAGTTAACCTTGCATAATTTTATGGATCGTGAATATATATAATTGCATGCAAATGCTGTACCTCGGTTCTCGCGAAATCCAAACTGAGTGTCAAATAAATCAGTATCTGGTAAAATCAGTGCTTCTACCATCTTAGTATGTATAGAGCTTAGAGTAATTGGCCGATAATTCTGTGCAATGTTCGGGTTAAGTGTAGATTTCTTTAGTATGGGAACAATTAAACCAGTGGTGAATAAAGTAGGTACGTATGCCCTGGATAGAATACCAGTGTATAGTGATGCAAGCAGTGGACACAGTAATGAGGATTTGCCATAAATAAGATGTTCAGCAGTTATACCATCGAGTCCCGGTGATTTATTTTTACGAAGATTAGATATAAGCATGTCGACTTGATCCTAATTTACCTCATGTTTGCCCACCAAATAACAATTATCATTATAATATTGCTCTAACATATGTTTGTCATGGGTTTGTTTAAGAGTACATTCTGGTAAAGCTTGCATAACATCACCATAGAATTTATCAAATTATGTGGCACATAGGGATGATTTAACTTTTGTAATTGTTCGCTGTTTGATTACATTCAAGAATGCAGACAGTTTCCTGTTCTTTAACATAACATTAAGTTTCTGGTATTTATTGTTCACTGAGCGATCTACGCACTGCCTAGTTCTACGTCGGAACACCTTTTGATATATTTGTACGTTTCATACACGGCCTCGGCATATATATATATATATATATATATATATATATATATATATATATATATATATATATATATATATAGCCTATGTAACATAATCGATACTATAATTCCGATAAAAAGATATCGGTATAATAATGACTTCGGCGACAATGATATTGTCGTGGACATTAATACAGCATGAATAAAATAAATGCATAGAAAAAACGCGAAATATACACGAAATAGTCATCTTAGTAGGATTAATGAATAATTGTATATATTATGAATGGTAAAAGAATTGCTTTAGTTCTTAGGATCGTACTCGGTTGCAAATGCAAAACAATGCCACATCTGCATTCAGGTTTGCATTAAACTGCTCGGAATACAAATATTCATTCATAAAAGTTTCATATATGCATTTAGAGGCAGTCATTCAGTTCAGCAACTGAGAGTTTGTTGGCGTGGTAATTTATAACAAGAGATATGCTGTGTTGAACGTGGGAAACGAAACATCGTTGAACATTAGCCACTGTTGCTGTAGATAACGCACAACGACTGTGCAATGTTGTCAATAAAGCAATTTTTTTGAAATTGGATGTTTGCTTGCCATTTGTACTTGAAATTTGTCGTTGCCAACTTTCAAACTTGCCACACTGTTACGGGTTATAAATAAATAAATTAATTAATTAATTAAGCACAATTTGGAAGGTAGACTACCTTCAACATGTTACTATAATCGTACAATATATTAATTACTAAATAAATAATATAGGAATGGACGTCCACTATTAATTTGTTTGAAAACAAAATAATGTCCTACAACCTTCTTCTCGTCACCCTTATTGTAACAATTTCAGGTTGTTATTAATTATTAATTAAACAAAAACTTATGAAAAGAAGCATATGAATTTTAATTACATGAGATTTGTTTGTAAATAGCATACATAAGTGAGTGCGGAATTAGTAATATCTTATATAAATTCATATATTTTACCGGTATTATCTAAAAACAAACAGTCCTGTCCTTTTGAAACAGTTGAGAGAAGCACGTTGCTCCGGATTCTACATATTCCTTGTGTCAACGCTGTTCTTTGTGTTTCTCTGACGGCTGCACTTTGTTTATATTAATAAAACTTCACTGCCTTATAGTTTGACGGTTGTCGCCCACCAAATCGAGGGGGCGCGGGAAAGATGGGGCCAGGGGGCAGGGGGCGTGGTCTCTTTAGCGGGCCATTATTACCGCTTTGTGCTCGCGAATGGCGTCAACTGCATTATCGCCGTCTTTATCGGGGGTGACTTCGCGCGAGTCCGTTAGATGTTCGCCCCGCCCCTGCATGGTGTCTGGAGCTCGGCAACCATAAACGACGCCGCCGCATTGTCAGGCGCTGTCTCTATGGGACATTGTACGACGAGACCGTACGCCCAGACGTTTACAGCGAAGTCTGTTATCAACGAGAGTTATTTGGGTGGGGCTGAACAGACGTGTGTTTACAGTGGGCCCGGGTAATTACGTGTCAGATAGTTTTCCTTTATTTTTTCGTCGTGCTCACCCGCTAAACTTGTGTCTAAACACCTGCTAGACACCTGCTAGCTTCTACAGAGAGGGTCTGTGAACTTACGTGTTGCAGAGCAACGATAATTTACAGGATATTGATGTGACCAGCGAACAAGAATCGCTATAAATACGTTTTGAAACACCAGCTGAAGGTACATTAACCTCTATTGTGGCACGGCTGGCTGGCTGGCTGGCTGGTTTGCTGGCTGGCTGGCTGGTTTGCTGGCTGGCTCGCTGGCTGGCTCGCTGGCTCGCTGGCTCGCTGGCTTGCTGGCTGACAGAGACACATGCAGACAGACACATTGAACGACTGACTGGCTGGCTATTGACTGGCTGGCTATTGACTGGGTGGCTATTGACTGGCTGGCTATTGACTGGCTGGCTATTGACTGGCTGGCTATTGACTGGCTGGTTGGCTGACTGGCTGACTGGCTGACTGGCTGACTGGCTGACTGGCTGACTGACTGATTGATTGATTGATTGATTGATTGATTGATTAATTGATTAATTAATTAATTAACGATTGAGTGACTGAATAACTGAATGAATGCACACAACTGTAGAGAGACATACGGACAAACTCTCAAACGGAGAGACCGATAAACTAAGTCCGACTGCGACTGTGCGACAGTCGCAAACTGTTAGACAGGAAGAACTCCTAAATGGCATTCCTTTTCTGACTACGTCAGTGCATACAATTTTATATAGCAGTGGGCAGGTCGCCGCCATGAATAAATCCGGCCGGCGAGACTTGCGAGACTGGGCAGGTAGAGCGACCGCCCGCGGCACGCGAATACCGGGCTGGCTGAAAGAAATCACTCTCCTTGTCCGCTCTCTCTCTTCAAAAACTGCCCTCACCGCGCACGCGCCTTTGATCTTTGATGATTTCTAATTGATATCATCCCACCCCGCCTTTGAAGTCGACCGCCAAATCGCTCGCTGTGTTGATTAAATTCATTAACGGCGCTCGACAAACGTTTGTTTGTTTAATGGGCGGCGTGATTCATTTGAGCGCCGTCGCCAGTGCAGCTCTCCCCGGCGGAAGACGCGGCAGCGAGAGGCGGCTTCAGGCGGGATGTTGTCGCGTACGTGATGTCGCAAACAATTGTGTTTCCACCCGGGTGAATAGCGGCATTGTTGTATATAAGTACGACCTGTTGCGAATGTTGCCCGTGACATATAGTGGAAAAAATAATGACACAATCACCCGGTCGTCATTAAGTTAGTTGCTGTGGCATAGAGAGATTATGAGTAAGGCACTAAGTTTGACAGGCTGTCGCAAACAAACAGTTGACAACTTAGATTTAATATAATTATTAGTAATTATTGTATAGATAACCACAGATAAATACGTAAAATATATAATTGTTTAATTGTTTCTCGCCTCAATGCTGATACGGCGGTAGCTGATTTTATGACATTTGCTATAATGTGTTACGTTTGTGTTTACATTCAAAACTGTGAACCGGACCTGGTTTGTGGTTATAACTTTATCTTGCGGGTCGTGCAAAATTCACGTCACGGCTCCATAGGCAATAGTGTTTGGAGGTATATTTTCTCTACAGGGTGTGTTATCCCTCAGCGTACATGATTTACAATTATGTCATTGGTGAGAACAATGTTAGTGTGACAATAGGACGTATACATTGACACGCTACACCGTGTAAAGTGGCTTATAAATAGACGGTGGTTTCACGTTATAGCCGGTTGACAAGTGTCACACTTTTGTGTCAACAAACTCATTAATTAAACAATGACCGTCAGTGCAAGAAATACTTCGTCAAAATACACCTTGGTAAACGCACTGGGAGACTTTGACCGCGTTTACCGGACGTGATATGCAATGTGGGACTTAATAATTACAAGAGTAAAACAATAGTTAAAACAGAGTACGATATATTTTGGTCGGGTCTTTGTCTTGTTGCCAGACACACGGGAAATAGTGTGAACGTCACTGGTCGGCCGGACGTGAGGCTTTTCTAAAGCAGTAGGACACTCGCCTTAACGTGACATGTGCGACACCCGAGATCCGATACCAGCCCGATCTTTCTACCGTGTCACGTCATAATGGCGCCCGACCGACCGACCGACCGACCGACCGACCGACCGACCGACCGACCGACCGACCGACCGACCGACCGACCGACCGACCGACCGACCGACCGACCGACCGACCGACCGACCGACCGACCGACCGACCGACCGACCGACCGACCGACCGACCGACCGACCGACCGACCGACCGACCGACCGACCGACCGACCGACCGACCGACCGACCGACCGACCGACCGACCGACCGACCGACCGACCGACCGACCGACCGACCGACCGACCGACCGACCGACCGACCGACCGACCGACCGACCGACCGACCGACCGACCGACCGACCGACCGACCGACCGACCGACCGACCGACCGACCGACCGACCGACCGACCGACCGACCGACCGACCGACCGACCGACCGACCGACCGACCGACCGACCGACCGACCGACCGACCGACCGACCGACCGACCGACCGACCGACCGACCGACCGACCGACCGACCGACCGACCGACCGACCGACCGACCGACCGACCGACCGACCGACCGACCGACCGACCGACCGACCGACCGACCGACCGACCGACCGACCGACCGACCGACCGACCGACCGACCGACCGACCGACCGACCGACCGACCGACCGACCGACCGACCGACCGACCGACCGACCGACCGGAATGTTATGACCGATCGACCGACTGGTCGACCGACTAAATGCCCGTCTCGACCGACCGACCGACCGACCGACCGACCGACCGACCGACCGACCGGAAACTGGATATGCTTATAGTTGATACACACTGGTGACGCATATAAATTGCCCTCTCAACTGACCACCGTCCGCTGACCACCGTCCAGGCGGGGCAGAAAAAACAGGTGTCTTATGGTCTTAACAGCTCAGTCGTTGACCAATGTTAGCACGAACGCGCTCACGTGGCGGCGCCACTGTAATTAACCGACGCTTTGGCCGTGATGGTGCTCCTGGGCGAACGGTCGGCTGGCGCTGTCCCAGGTACCAGGCCAATGTATTGCTAGGTTTTAGTATTAATATTTTATTAATTGTGTTATTATTATTATTGTTATTGTTGTTGTTATTATTATTAATACCGTTACTACTACTATAGTAATAATAATTATTATATTATTCAATTGTTATTTTATTTTATTGTTATTGTTATTGTTATTGTTATTGTTATTGTTATTGTTATTGTTATTGTTATTGTTATTGTTATTGTTATTGTTATTGCTATTGCTATTGTTATTGTTATTGCTATTGCTATTGCTATTCTATTCCTATTGCTATTCCTATTCCTATTCCTATTCCTATTCCTATTCCTATTCCTATTCCTATTGCTATTGCTATTGCTATTGCTATTGCTATTGCTATTGCTATTGCTATTGCTATTGCTATTGCTACTGCTACTGCTACTGCTACTGCTACTGCTACTGCTACTGCTATGCTAGTGCTAGTGCTAGTGCTAGTGCTAGTGCTAGTGCTAGTGCTAGTGCTAGTGCTAGTGCTATGTGCTATGCTAGTGCTAGTGCTGAGTGCTGTGCTATGCGTGCTGTGCTACTGCTACTGCTACTGCTACTGCTACTGCTGCAGCTGCTGAGTGCTAGTGCTAGTGCTAGTGCTAGTGCTAGTGCTAGTGCTAGTGCTAGTGCTAGTGCTAGTGCTAGTGCTAGTGCTAGTGCTAGTGCTAGTGCTAGTGCTATTGCTATTGCTATTGTTAGTATTAGTATTAGTATTAGTATTAGTATTAGTATTAGTATTAGTATTAGTATTAGTATTAGTATTAGTATTAGTATTAGTATTAGTATTAATATTAGTATTTAACTTTTTGTTCAGTTAATAACAATATGTGACGTTCTGATTCCCCCTGACAACGTTCGTGTTGCGTCTAAACGTCCGCTGCATACAACAGGACATTGAGTTGTTGTTCCTTCCGCTTCTGCTGTTGTTGCTGTTGTACGTAGAGCTGACGAACCTGCTGCTGTAAATGCTATTGCTACTGTAGTTCCTGTTGTTATCACCGCCACTTTGCTACATACAACGGCAGCCTCTGCTTCAATTTGAAACGACTAAGACAAAAGCAAAACCTTAGCAAGAATGTAGTTTACAGTAGATTACAACCACGTCACGCAGGAATTGACAGCAGCTATATCACATCTTTACATAAGCTATAGAAATGTAACGCAGCTCACGGTCATTTTCTGACATGGAGCCAATACAGGAGTACAACGTACAGGGCTTGCTGCCATCTGGCTGGTATCTGGGTGGCCTGTGGCTCCTGATATGTATCGACCCGACACATTCCTCTTGACCACTGGTTCTTCTGACGTCACAACGAGTTAGATCTTAAGCGGTGCTTTAGGATGTCAACAACATTTGGCTGGACATCGATATGCGCACAATACACAAATCATCTTCATAAATATATATATATTTATGTTATATTTATGTTATTATAGTTATGATATATATATATATATATAAATATATTAATATATATATATATATATATATATATATATATATATATATATATATATATATATATATATAATAATAAATATAAATTAAATATGCATGTATGTATAATATTATCTTATAATACATTACATATTATACATTATGCATATATACAATGATACTATGTATTTGAATTTGGCATAAAATATGTTCAAAAATTAAAAATATGTTAGCGGTATATTATATTTCAGGTTAATATTATGGTTACTAATCGATATATATATTATTAAAGTTATATGTACTATAACAGAGCGCAGTCATACGTAAATCATTATGATGAATAATTTACAGTTAAATATATATATATATATATATATATATTATATAATATATATATTATATTTGATATATATAGTACATATATATGGTATATATATATTAGAATATATGTATATAGGTATATATTATGTATATATTAATATATATGTATATATATGGTATATATATATATTATATATAGTATATTATATAATATGCCAGAAAGTCATATCAAAATCATTTTAAATCTCAAGATTATTATCTATTATAATATATATTATATATCATATAAATTTAATATTTTCCCTCATAATATTATTAGCATTTAAAAACGGTAAATTTGATTAACAATTGGGAGTGATGTTGTCCTAACAGATAGACAACAATGAGACGGTGGAGAGACGAACTAGACGACCACAGGAAGGGTACCATCTGGCAGAGGATAGCGCAAGATGACAGGCAGATGTGGAAGCAGCATGCTGACGCCTTCGCCCAACCATGAGACACTACGGCTGCACAATGATGATGATGATGATGATGATGACGATGATATATATGATATATATGATATATATGATATATATGATATATATGATATATATGATATATATGATATATATGATATATATGATATATATGATATATAATATACACACACACACATATATATATATATATATATATATATATATATATATATTATATATATATATATATTTATTATATATATATATATATATATATGTGTGTGTGTGTGTGTGTGTGTGTGTGTGTGTGTGTGTATGTATATATGCAGGCTCATGCGCTCTCTCATCACGCTCACACGAACGCACGTTTGCACACACAAGAACACACACGCGTACACACACACTCACACACACGCACGCACGTACGCCCACGCGGACGCACACACACCAAACAAAAAAACGCGACACAACACCCCCGACACGAACGCGACCTTGTGTACCGACGGAATAACAAACACCTTGCGACGGCGACACATTGACGTCGTCAAACCTCGAGATTTCGCGCGTCGGCGGCGGCGAGATGAAAGGGACCGTCGCCGGGTAACGCGGTGCGATATGACGTTGTGGGTCCCGCCAGGTGGCGCTCACTGCGCGCGGCGGAATCCTCTCAGCGCGCAGCGCGCATCGCGGCGCAATCTAAATGGAAATTCTCGCGCGCCATCGATATGATAATTCGCCGCGTCTCGCCCCTGTAATCTAAATCACTTAGTCGCGCTCCGTCGCGCGCGCTCCCTTGGATCCGTCGGCCGATTCCAGCCGCGCGAGCTTCGACGAACAATGGCCGCCGACGAAACCGTCGCCGCCGTATCGGCGACGAGATCGCGCGCGCGGCGGTCTTTAATTAAATTATTAAAGGGGCACGGACGCTTGCCCTCTCGTCGCGCCGACCCCGCGACTCCGCGGCCGACGATCTTCGGCTATTATCGTCACGTCGTGACGGCGTAGATTACGTCGCTGCGCCCGGGTCGCCGTTTCTATGGAGTCGGGTAGCGACATGAAAGGCGCCGCCGCCGAGATCATTCTAATATAGATATCAAAGACGAGTACCGCACAGGCGCAGGTCGTATAGCGGCGGAGAGAGCGGAGAGAGAGAGAGTGCTGGCTGGCTTCGGTCCAGGGTCGGCAGGTAACTGATGGCTCGCTGGCGTAAGCGTGTGGTGTGCTCAATCATCGACAGTTACGACACCCGGTCGGTGCGTTACTTGAAATCCTGCACTTGTGCGAGATGCCGACAGTCGCTTTATTCGCCGACAACTGCCGATGTTAGTATTCTGTTCGTAACATTGAGACGTGGTGTATATTTTTTATTATTGAAAACGAGGAACTACTCATAAATAAATAAAGAACATTAGGAAAATAATTAGCATAATATTAGCTTTAATTTACCACTTAATCGTTTAATGGTTTTCTTTGAGCTATTGTCGGAAAGCGATACGAACATGCTCGCTAGGTCGGAGAAATTACAGGTAAATCACTGACAACCGGGAATGACACGTCCACTAAATTTTCAAATATGAGAAATACAATGTTCCACTAAGTATAAAGTAAACCCTGTTTTAGGCAACCGGTCTCGATGTAATCAACTGTCTTGAGCGACCGCATACCAAACCTCGAAATAACTGATTCACAGCAAACGTTGTCACGGTGTCGTAGCCAACAAAAACAAAAAATGTTCGGTAATAATTTTGGCTGTTGCAGTCACGTATACCGTGAGAACAGTTTAGTTGCATAGCATCGACGATTTTATCTCCATCGTTTAGCTATATATTTACAAATACGACACCATAGTCATCGTCAATAACTTGTAGTGTAGGCTGAATATGGTTATTATATTGTTTGCAACATAATACTTTACTCAGTTCGTCTTTCACACGGTGGGAGAAACAGCAGGCAACATCGACAGGCGGCTGAATGTGTCAATGCATTCAGTAGTAGCGTCTGTCTCGTCGGCGATGATCGACCACGTGACATTTCTGATACTCCACGCATCCTGTTTATTAACCAGTATCGTAGTAAGTATTTAATGTATTTACAGAACTGTACAGTAATGCATAGTGTACTTCATTCGTTCGCCCGATGAAGTACAGGTAAATAGTCTCACTATATACTTTCAGCACACCATGGATGACCACCAATCTTGACCAATCGCCTTGACCGCCCAGAAGACAGGTTCTGTTATGCTTTAAGTATTCATTCCTGTAGTTGTGCGGGCGTGCGTGTGTGTATGTAGTACAAATAGGCAGGATAGTGCGAGCGTGAGTGTGTGTATATATATATATATATATATAGTACAAATAGGCAGGGTTGTGGAGCGTACGTGTGTATGTGTAGTACAAATAGGCAGGGTTGTGGAGCGTACGTGTGTATATGTAGTACAAATAGGCGTGTGTAACAGTCAATGTCTCACTATTTACAGCACTTTTACAGGTGCATTAAAAAGTGAAAGCACACGTGTACGAATAATTGCTATGCTCGCCGGCGATATGGCGTTTGCAAGACGCGGGTTTGGGTGTACGTGTCAATCACTTTTAAAACACGTCGTCGCTCGGACATCTTCACCGGCGCTCCTAGCCATCGCTGGAGATCATAAACACAATAAAATATCGCCCCTTCTGTCTGGCTACCGCCCCCTCGTAGAGAGCGCGGACCACACACGCGAGAGGAAAACGCGCCGCTTTGATGACGAGTATCACGACTGCGTGCTCCACAATGGCGGCCATATGTAATTGGCGTGTAAATATTACGGCGGGAGACAACCCGTGATTATGCGTTTGCCTTACGAGTTGCCGTTCCCCGCCACCCAAACAGCCTCGCTCCAGTTTCCGGGTGTCTAGCGGCGTGAGAACGCTCGCGAATTGACACCCGAATCTCTAAAACTGCGCGTTCCGAAAGACGTAATTTGAAGGCACGATCGGTTAACAGTCAGAATAAACCTGGCGATCAAACATCGAAAAACCGTTCAGCGTCACAGGTGGTTATGATAATGTTATTTATTGTGAAAATGATATGATATAGACCCTTTCGTGCGGGTACAATTAGGTGTGTTTAGTCGCGAGAAACTGTTTGAAGTTGCCGCTGTCGGAGAGAAATGTGTGTGTCGCGGCAACCCTATATAGCTAATTTTGTTCTTAGTGAAATGTTTGGAATTGGATCGTGGGGTTAATTTGCTGTTATTGAATAACACGACACAGCACACGACATGATGAACAGCATCACACTGCATCCATCACACGACAGCACACGACAAGATGACAATTTCAGAAGCACTATCCTGAATATAAAGATTGATGGGAGGGATATAGCATAAGTTTGCCGTGCGAAACTGTAAGGTGTGACCATTTCTCGTGATCTGACATGGACTAAACACAGGGAAAATATTGTAAAAAAAAGGCCGTTAAACGGTTGTACATGACATATCAGTTAAAGCGTGTAGAAATTACACAAAAAGATCTGCTCACAGTACATATATTAGTGTTGTGAGACCGGTTTGAGAGTACGTGTGCCCTGCCCTGTATAGCACAATAACTTGCCCCAATATTTATCTGACAATATCGAAAATATACAGAAAAGGGCATTAAATGTATTTTTCCTTGACTGGGTTAGGCTGAAATTCTCAGGCGTGTTAACTGGAAGTATGTATGTAAGTAAGTAAGTAAGTAAGTAAGTAAGTAAGTAAGTAAGTAAGTAAGTAAGTAAGTAAGTAGGTAAGTAGGTAGGTAGGTAGGTAGGTAGGTAGGTAGGTAGGTAGGTAGGTAGGTAGGTAGGTAGGTAGGTAGGTAGGTAGGTAGGTAGGTAAGTAAGTAAGTAAGTAAGTAAGTAAGTATTTATGGGAAATGGGTGTACTTAGTTCAAGTATCCTCTATTTAGGATTTTTGGAACATGAACAATGACCCTAATGCACTGGCAACGGAGTATAGGTGGCGGGTGTGAACTCTAAGTTCATGATGACTGATCAGTCAGTGTAATCCTTTCCGATATAGGGTATACCTGTACAAAAAATATTATTATTATTATTATTATTATTATTATTATTATTATTATTATTATTATTATTATTATTATTATTATTATTATTATTATTATTATTATTATTATTATTATTATTATTATTATTATTATTATTATTACAGCTCTCCACATAACAGCACCACACCCAACACACTAATGTGGAGTGCATCACGAATCAGTTGACGTATAATATTGTAATACAATACACACACACACACACACACATACCACACACACACACACACACACACACACACACACACACACACACACACACACACACACACACACACACACACACACACACACACACACACACACACACACACACACACACACACACACACACACACACACACACACACACACACACACACACACACACACACACACACACAACACACACACAACCCCACACACACACACACACACACACACACACACACACACACACACACACACACACCACACAACCCACACACACACCACCACAACCACCACAACCACCACAACCACCACAACCACCACAACCACCACAACCACCACAACCACCACAACCACCACAACCACCACAACCACCACAACCACCACAACCACCACAACCACCACAACCACCACAACCACCACAACCACAACAACCACCACAACCACCACAACCACCACAACCACCACAACCACCACAACCACCACAACCACCACAACCACCACAACCACCACAACCACCACAACCACCATCACCACTATTACCACCACCACCTCCACCTTAATCATTACCACAATCACAATCATCATTATCACCATCACCACCACCACCTCCAGCATCGTCACCATCATTACCACCACCATCACCATCATATCTCTGTGGTAAACGTCGTGATCATTCCATGACGACTGTTTCCTACCCCTGGCGTGGCGCATACGTTGATTAAAACCCGACGAATTGTGTTCGCTTGCCCATATAGGGTACCTAATACTACCTACCTATAGGTACCCTATATGCGGGCAAGCAGACATCATTCGTCGGTAAGTCCAGACAGTGTGTCTCCATGACAACTTCCCGTGTGCTCTATTTGTATGGCGGTGTATTCCGCAGGTGGTCTCAGGGGTATGTTCGATGAAACAGCAGTTCTAATAAGTCGACCCGGTGGCGTATGGGAACAAGGACGCTTTATAACAGTTGAATGTGGAACATTGTGCACTAATGTATGTGTTTAGGGAGTAGAACTTTTGAACTTAATATGTTGTAATTGGAATTAACAATATACGTAATTGCACAAAAAGTTGCACAAAGCAAGTGATAATATATCAGTACGTTTTACTATGTTAACAGTTTCGGAAAAGTAATTATTGTTTCCATACATAAAATACCAATTTCTAAAATGTATAAAATAAAAAATATATCAAATGGGATCACACTCTGCACTAAGAACATTATCGCACGCCACGTGTCGCTGCGGCCGATTACGTCAGCATTACCTTTCACTGCTCTAGCGAGCGCAGCGCAGCGACCCACGACTTGCAAGGATCACTAAGAATTATCGGTGTCGTCAATTGGCCAATTATTGTAATCAGGTATTTTCATTTAAACCGAAAACGATGTTTCAGGCAATAAATGACAGTCGTTTTCAATAAGCAACAATTGACAATAAACATAACTTATTCTACACATCAAATAGACCAAGTTGACAGATTCAGCCAAACGTCCAATTACGCAGTGTGCTTAGTTTGTCAAAGCGATCAAGTACATGGGCGGGGAAGGTAATTTCATTTCGAACAGAACCGTCTAATCAAAGTAACTGATCGTCAGTTGTTACGTTACTCCCCAGCATTGCCGCTGACGATGTATAAATATTGAATCTTCTTTTGATATGCCCAATTTTATTGCCGTTTATCCGTCGTGATTTCTTACTAGGATTAAACGGTTCTTGACTTTTGACAGTTGATTTACGATGGTCGTTAATGTTGATTGTCTGTGTGGTAGATTTAATGACCTTGTTATATCTAGGCGTGTCTCGTTGAAATAGCTTTTGTTTTGTTGACGTGATATCAAAATATTCATCACTAAGGATCTCAGAAGATAAAGTATAATATCAAAGCGTATGGTTTAATGTAATCATTATTTTGTCGCTGTTATCGTTGTCTCTGTCGCTTCTAATCGCGGTTGACGTCAGATAATAATCGGATTCCCTCACGTCATAAAATGGTGTACCGATCTATTTACAAAAACAACAAAATCGACAATGTCATTATAAGTTATCATTGTTGATTGTATCGTAGCAAAGATATAATCATCAAGATATTTTATTTTTAAATAAAAAATATTAGATTATTTTTGTTGTGATGTTGAGGAGAGATATATGATGTATGAGTGTAATATATATATATATATATATATATATATATATATACATGACAACTTAACATCACAACAAAATAATCATAATAAAAATATTTGATGAATCTTATATATATATATATATATATATATATATATATATATATATATATATATATATATATATGTTGTGTGTGTGTGTGTGTGTGTGTGTGTGTGTGGTGTGTGTGTGTGTGGTGTGTGTGTGTGTGTGTGTGTGTGTGTGTGGTGTGTTGTGTGTGTGTGTGTGTGTGTGTGTGTATGTGTGTGTGTGTGTGTGTGTGTGTGTGTGTGTGTGGTGTGTGTGTGTGTGGTGTGGGTGTGTGTGTGTGTGTAGTGTGAGTGTGTAGTGTGTGGTATGTGATGTGTGTGTGTGGTATGTGTTTGTTGTGATGTAGTGATGTGTATGTGTATGTGATGTGTATGTGTATGTGTATGTGTATGTGTATGTGTATGTGTATGTGTATGTGTATGTGTATGTGTATGTGTATGTGTATGTGTATGTGTATGTATATGTGTATGTGTGTGTGTGTGTGTGTGTGTGTGTGTGTGTGTGTGATGTGCGTGTGCGTGTGCGTGTGCGTGTGCGTGTGGTGTGCGTGTGCGTGTGCTGTGCTGTGCGTGTGCGTGTGCGTGTGTGTGTGCGTGTGTGTGTGTGTGAGTGTGTGATTGCGTGCGTGCGTGCGGGCGTGGGTGGGTGTGTGTACGTGCGCGCGCGCATTTATTTGTGTAGTTTCGCGCACTAACTTATATTTTAGTGCTCCTCAATCATTTGCTAATAATAATAATAATAAAATTATTGTCATCGTCAACTATAAGCCAATAAAAACGTGTCACTGTCATATTTACTGTTTAGATGAAAGTGAGAAGCCGATACTTTCCATGACGGAGCCTCCAGTGTTTATTTACAATGATTGAGTGAGTGTGCAATCATATCCGATCAAAATTTCACTTTACAGACATGATACGAGGGCAGTTGGCATTTTATCGGAGCTATTAAAACTGCACCAGCCTCATTACAGACGTTGCAGATAATTTACCTCGATCGCGGTTTTTTGTAACTAAATATAATTAATTACACGCAGCGCGTAAACCTGAATAAACCACACTTGACGCGCAGGCATGTATCATTTCCGCGAGAACTAAGACTTCAATGCGACGAAACAAATAATAGTTTACGTTGAGGTGTAGGATTTCAGGCGCCGGTAATTAAGTTAACATATTGCTCAATGAAATTCGAGTCGCAGTGATACATGCGACGGACAAACATCTCGGCGCATTCAACGAGGACTGCCGTGAACCTAGGTGAATCCTGCAAATGTTTGCTTCATGCCTTCAATCTACATATGTTAGCAATCGTCGCTGCTAATGAACCGATTAATGGCCGACTGGGTGAGATACTTTCTATCCGTGGCTCCATTTAACAAGCCGTGAACGACGCAGCCCATCATCAGGCATCCAAACGTAAACGCTAAGAGGCGTTGTAATGGTTGGGTGGGTGGGTGAGTGGTGTATCTAGAAAAAAAATGGAAACAAAATGAGTTTAATACTCCACAGTGAACATAAGGTATAATAACATTGTTGTCGTCATCTACATTGTCATTTATGCTTCTAAATGTGTGATATTATAAACCAGTTATAATTCACTGACACGTAATGTGTTCTAACAATTCATGTCAACAGTCCGTCTGTACGTCCCCCTCTAATTATTTTAGCAACTCCTTCACTTGACGGCATAGATACATCTCAATTTATAATTTAAAGGTTTTTCCAGTTAGATTTCAATGAGGGGCGGGTGCCATCACTTCTATCCAACTGTCTTTTGAATTATTGGAATGCTTACATTTAATGTACCATATTGTAACCAAGCGTGACTCCTAGCACGCAGAGAGAAAGCAACCTTTAAAACACAACGTGACCGTCATAGAATAAAAATTGTATAGTGTGTCAATATGATTTAAGCAGAGCACCAGAAATCTGGAACATATCCACAAAGAATATCAAGTGATTTGGAAGACGACCAACAGCTGCGGTGTACACAGTAATATACTTAATAATACTTAATATACTTAATAAAATAATAGTAATATACTCAGCTAATCACTATATATAATAACAGAAGACAAACGATAGCTACCGCTGTGCACACACATGTCATTGCGGTGCTGTTATAGATTGTAGATCAAACATTTGAAGCATGTTTAATTTCGAGCTATCAAATAACGACCGATAAACAAGGCTGGCGTCTAATTTGAGCACACGTGCATGCCATGGTGTGTAGCTATTTATTTGAGCTCGTCTTGTGGTATGTTTAATGATGTGAGACACTCAACAATTCGCAATTGTAATCGTACGTACTTACTACAATCGTACACAAAACATAATCTCAACTGTTGTATATTTCTAGATGTAGCATTCTGTTATTTATACATTGCTTTCTACCTATGTTTGCGTGGATTTTCTTGTCTATAAATCAAACTGTTACGACACATAGTATATACACACATCTAATGTCAGAAATAATAATTTATTACAAGATATTTGTCTCTACATAATCATAATGCAGCATAGATTTACTGCTGCATTATGATAATTAGAATATAATTTTTTATAGCCTTCGAGAAAATATGTCTTGTAATAAATATTTATTTATGACATTAGATTTGTGGATATACTACGCATGCGAACAGTTTTATTTGTATAAAACATATGGTTTATATGTATGTATGTATGTATGTATGTATGTATGTATGTATGTATGTATGTATGTATGTATGTATGTATGTATGTATGTATGTATGTATGTATGTATGTATGTATGTATGTATGTATGTATGTATGTATGTATGTATGTATGTATGTATGTATGTATGTATGTATGCATGCATGCATGCATGCATGCATGCATGCATGTATGTATGTATGTATGTTGTATGTATGTATGTGTGTATGTATGCATGCATGCATGCATGTATGTATGTATGTATGTATGTATGTATGTATGTATGTCTGTATGTATGTATGTATGTATAATGCATGCATATTGCATTTTATTTTATACATATATTATATTTTAAAATATTATATATATATATAATATATATATATATATATATATATATATATATATATAAAATCATATATGCATACATGCATACATGCATATACATACATACATACATACATACATACATACATACATACATACATACATACATACATACATACATACATACATACATACATACATACATACATACATACATACATACATACATACATACATACATACATACATACATACATACATACATACATACAATTTTCCCATGCCTCCCTTCTCCTTGCGCTCCCGTATTCACTTCGTACACCTTCCTGTGACCGTACAAAAGATTCCATTGTGTGCCCAACCTAAGTACACGTGTTTCTGCATACTGGCTTTGAACAGGTGAACACTGGCGTACCGCCACAGTGTCGCCTTCGTTCTGTGCGGCATTCTTTTCATTTCCTTTAATATATTCGTATCTTAAAGGCAATAAACCTCCCGACACGCTATCTGATAAACCTGTCAAAATGCCGACATAGTTAACATAGCAAGGGATCTACGCTACGACTTCGTAAGGGAAGTTCAGATAAATAGTAAACATGAAACGAATATTACGACAAAGAAGATGCGGCAGATAACGGCAATAACCGAGTCCTGTCGTTAACGTGCCATCATATTGGAGCTTTACTAAAGTTACCTGTTGTTTTAGTATATACCAAGCAAAACGAGCCTGTATTAATGATTACGTAAATGTTTGAAAATATTGATGTCTATATGTTGCGCGGTATATGTTTGACGTGTTTGTATGAGATAAGGTTATGTTGCTGTCGCCAGAGGTTGTCCACCTGTCAGACCGTCAATGGTCAACGTCATTGCACGACGGACAGCCGATGCAAGGATAAAACAAGGCATCCAGACCGACAGCCACCTGCCATGTCGGGGCCAATATTACACCGACTAAACTGCTTAATCAGCAACCTTGTCGTGAAATCGTTACAGTGAACCGTCTTGACTGCTGCGAATTGTTCACGAATATACTAACATAAAAATAGTAACATTTACACGAGGCTGTCAACTGGTCGCCTGATATGGCAAACTCGCATGGACAACAACAAAACTGACTGACTGACTCTGACTGACTCTGACTGACTGACTGACAGACACACACACACTCTCTCTCTCTCTCTCACACACACACACACACACACACACACACACACACACACACACACACACACACACACACACACACACACACACACACACACACACACACACACACACACACACACACACACACACACACACACACACACACACACACACACACACACACACACACACACACACACACACACACACACACACACACACACACACACACACACACACACACACACACACACACACACACACACACACACACACACACACACACACACACACACACACACACACAAGGTACAGAAAAATGCATGACACATGACACAGAAAAACACAATAACACGGAGATACACTGACACAAAGATACAAAATCGCAATACTCAGACAAGACACACAAGCACATACTAACACACTCGCACGAGGAGACAGACACGCGCATGTAGGCTCGCACGCACACAGTTGTACGTTTATTTCCGTCGTTTTTTGCGTATTTGTTAGAACGCCCTAGTGTATAATTATAGTCAGCAAGTCGCCCGGGATGTGTCCAATGCTAAAAAATCTTTGCCCAAACAAAGCATCGTTGTTCAAGTCCAAGCCAGCTTGAAGATGACTTGACTCCAAACTGCCGATCTTCATATCGCTAAGTCAACACGGGACTTGACGTAAGTCTCCGTTGGATGAGTGCGTCGGTTTCGTGTAGACCTAACAATGCACGTCTAGTAATAACAGTTCAATTGTTGTTTAATAGTGTTATCCAAGCTACAGTGTACAAAGTACAACGGGGCTGTTAACCATTTTAAAATTACGTTTTATAATACATTAAAACAATTGTTCTTTATTAATACTACGCAATACAGTCAAAACATTACGCTGAAAGTCATTACCAGTTACATGCACATACACTAACGCAAACCATAACGACAATGAATGACGGTTGACTTGGGCACGTGACCCGAGGCACGTACGTCTTTGATGTAGACACTTAGTTAAATTAGCCAAAGGAAACGTCCTGATGTTCGTTTATCACAAAAGTCCGATAACACGCTAAACAAATTATCTGCGAATTATCGACTAACGGCGATCTCGTTAATCGTATCTCAACGGAAACCCTAGTTATATTATCACCGATTTCGTCGTGATACACTAGACTCAGCGTGACGAGCTGACAGCTAGGAACTAAGGCCGTTAGTCACGGTCCGTTATCTACGACCACTTAACAAGGCGGCGCTTTCTGAAGTCACGAGATAATGAAATATGAAAAGGCAGACCCGAAAACAATTATAGTTACAACGATGATGGATCTCTGAGCGGCGTACGCCGTCTGGATGCGTTGCTGCATTCACTTTTGTTTGTTTGTGTTTCACTGCGCGTACGCATGAAGGACGATGTGTGTGTGTGTGTGTGTGTGTGTGTGTGTGTGTGTGTGTGTGTGTGTGTGTGTGCGTCGCGTGTGTGTGTGTGGTGTGTGTGTGGTGTGTGTGCGTGTGTGTGTGAGTATTTGTATTTGTATTTGTATTTGTATTTGTATTTGTATTTGTATTTGTATTTGTATTTGTATTTGTATTTGTATTTGTATTTGTATTTGTATTTGTATTTGTATTTGTATTTGTATTTGTATTTGTATTTGTATTTGTGTTTGTGTTTGTATGTGTTGTGCTATGTGTATGTGCGTATGTGCGTATGTGCGTATGTGCGTATGTGCGTATGTGCGTATGTGCGTATGTGCGTATGTGCGATGTGCGTATGTGCGATGTCGTAGTGCGTATGCGTATGCGATGTGCTATGTGCGTATGTGCGTATGTGCGTATTGCGTATGTGCTAAAAGTGCGTATGTGCGGTATTGCGATGTGCTAAGTGCTATGTGCTATGTGCGTATGTGCGTATGTGCGATAGCGTATGTGCGTATGTCAAGGGATGTGCTATTGCGTATGTGCGTATGTGCTAATGTGCGTATGTGCGTATGTGCGGGATGTGCGTATGTGCGTATTGCGTATGTGGTATGTGTATGTGACAAAAGTGATGTCAGGTATTGGTATGTAGGTGATGTGCGTATGTGCAGGTGCGTATGTGCGTATGTGCGTATGTGCATATGTGCTAAGGTGCGTATGTAAAAGGTATTGGTATGTGCGTATGTGGTATGTGCTAATGTAGGTATGTGCGTATGTGCTATGTGCAAGTGCGATTGCAGTGTATGTGAGTATGTAAAGGTATGTGACAGTATTGCAATGTGCTATGTGCTATGTGCAAAGTATGTGCGTATGTGCTATGTGCAAAGTATTAAAGCGTATGTACGTATGCGTATTAAAGCGTATGTGCGTATGTGCGTGATGGCTAATTGCGTACGTATGGCGTATGTGCAGTATGTGGTATGTGCGTATAGGTATGTGCGATGTGCGAGATCGTATAATGGTATGGTATGTAGGTATGTAAGGTATGTGCGTATGTGCGATGTGCAGTATTGCGTATGTGCGTATGTGCTATTGCGTATGTGCGTATGTGCGTATGTGCGTATGTGCGTATGTGCGTATGTGCGTATGTGCGTATGTGCGTATGTGCGTATGTGCGTTGTGCGATGTGCGATGTGCGATGTGCGCATGTGCGTATGTGGCGTATGTGCGTATGTGCGATGTGCGTATGTGCGTCATGTGCGTATGTGCGATTGGCATGTGCGATGTGCATGTGCGATGTGCGCATGTGCGCATGTGCGCATGTGCGCAGTGCGCATGTGCGCATGTGCGCATTGCATGTCGCTGTGCGCATGTGCATGTGCGCATGTGGATGTGCGCATGTGCGTGTGCGTGTGCGCATGTGGTGTGCGCATGTGCGCATGTGCGCTAGTGCGCATGTGCGCATGTGCGCATGTGTGTGTTATGTATGTGTGTGTGTGTGTGTGTGTGTGTGTGTGTGTGTTTGTGTGTGTGTGTGTGTGTGCGTGAGCGTGTGCGTGTGCGTGTGCGTGTGGTGTGCGTGTGCGTGAGCGTGAGCGTGGGTGAGCGTGAGCGTGAGCGTGAGCGTGAGCGTGAGCGTGAGCGTGAGCGTGAGCGTGAGTGCGTTTACGCGCTTGTGTGCATTGGTTCGGATTAGAGGTAGGGTGGGTTAGAGGTAGGGTGGGTTAGAGGTATAGGGTGTGTTAGGGGTAGGGTGTGTTAGAGGTATAGGGTGTGTTAGAGGTAGGGTGGGTTAGAGGTAGGGTGGGTTAGAGATAGGGTGGATTAAAGGTAGAGGGTGGGTTAGAGATAGGGTGTGTTAGATGTATAGGGTGGGTTAGGGGTAGGATGGATTAAAGATAGGGTGGGTTAGAGGTAGGGTGTGTTAGAGGTAGGGTGGGTTAGAGACAGGGTGAGTTAGAGGTGGGGTGGGTTAGATATATACACACACACACACACATACATATACACACATATACACACACAGAGACACACACACACCCACACACACACACACACACACACACACACACACACACACACACACACACACACACACACACACACACACACACACACACACACACACACACACCACACACACACACACACATACACACACACACACACACACACACACACACACACACACACACACACACACACACACACACACACACACACACACACACACACACACACACACACACACACACACACACACTGTTTTACTAAAACGTCTACGTCTTATAATTAGTGTGTCCAGTCAACATGTCTCACCAAACCAACCAATCCAGTACGCTAATGACGCTATTTCTTGACCTACGTCGCGAAGCAACCGCTTTTATGCAAATTCACTCCCGCCATGCAGGCAAACGTTTGCTCCACTAGGCGCTTTCACTTTCAAATCGACCGTAATAGAAGTAAAGACTTGTTGAGTCTACGTAAAGCAGCGTTTCATTACACGTTTGCGGCGAAACGAACAACTCTATAGTGGCCTTAATGCGACGTTTGCTGTTAACGACGTCTCTAACTCCATCGCCCGCATGAAGACGAGCTCCTCGCCGTTTGAGATCTTCTCATTCAGTCGACGACTCGACTACAAATTAACGCCCGGTAGAGACCACATCACAGCGCCACGCCTCACCGCCGTCATCGAACCCAAAATTAACGCGTCACCATTTCCCGTGGCCCGCTCGCAGGCAACGTCCCCAGGATGCGGGGGCTCATCGCGAGTGTTGTTCCCACGTACTCGCGAGATGTAATAATTAAAGACGACGAGAACGTCGCTTGTCACGCGCGGTCAAAGTCAAGTGTTGACGGACGTCGGTCACTGTTGTTCGCCCGAAGACGGCGACAATGGGAGCGCGACAAGGAAATGCCTGGGGTGTCAGTCATTACCCCGTAGGCGAGACCGAGAGGGGTGAAGACGGACGCTAGTGGACACCTGCGGGCGGAGATGTGTCTGCAGTGGTGTCCTCTTTCCTGTCGCACCATTCGATTACCTGTTGGTGGTCGCTTTGTTCGCGCAGTCGGTTGTTCGTGCATTGTTGGTTTGCCGCCTCCACTCCGAGGTAATAATGGAGACGTATTTATTGAAAACAACATTCATGGTCATATCAGCTCAAGAAACGTACTTTCAAACATGTAACACAGTGTAGCCTGTTGGACTGTCCTAAATAAACTACGACCATTCTAACGTTGCGGGATCTATAATACCATCTGATGGTCGATGCAATGATGAGGCCAAGACGCGAGTTGCTTAGGCCAAAACAGCTTTTCACAAAATGAAAAACTTCTTCCATGTATATATATATATATATATATATATATATATATATATATATATATATATATATATATATATATATATATCATGAAACGAACAAGTGGAAACAATACTATACTATATTATGATATGTGAATGTGAATCCTGGACACGAAGCCTCTAAATGCGTTTTAAAAAGACCGTTAAAGGTGCTAAGGACTGAAATGAGACAGAAAAGGAATCAGTCAAACAGACAAAGAGTATTAACAAAATCAGAACACACCCAGCAAGACATATGGGTCACACAAAAGAAATACATATCATAAAGTGTCAAAAGGAAAGATTTAAGAAAGAAATAATTGACAGTTTGTCAACATGGCCATGTAGGAACACAACAGAAGTGCTACAAACTAAAAACAAAAATTTTAGTTCCTTATAGCAGCTCCTCTTCTTAAAATAGAACGCAACACTGTGCAACACAGTACCAATAAATAAACATATAAAAACAAACAAATGAGCAAGCATCAAACAAACACTACGTAAAAACAATTGTACATGTAGTAATATGTAAAATGTATATCGAGCACAAACCTATACGTACTCGCGGAAACCTGCAAGTAACATAAAGGCATCCTCGAATTAACCACAGTCGCCTTTGGTCGTCTTACACAACAGGTCTCTATATCATTGCATGGTCTAAATCGGAATATAGTTGACATTGCACCAGCATATCACTCTGTACCTCTAACTTCGTCGTTCCATGTCAATAATTATTCACTTGACCTTATGTTTAGAGAGACCAAGGCCAATGATTTCGCAATTACAGCAGTCGACTCTATCGTCGACAAGTCCATCAATGTGTAATTGCGCCGTCAAGGAGCAAGAGGGCGACCAGTGCTTGTGTATCTTTGTCGATGACTTCTCGCAATACACGCCCCTCTCACTTAATGCAATACGGGTCCACACACGCCTCACTGGTGCCACTGTATCATTTAAATATTATTAAACCGGTCGAGGCAGAACCCCCGCTGACGTCTCAGTCGAAGATAACAGGCCTGTCATAGACGGGGAGGCGCTCGTCCGGTCATGCATATCAAGCCAGCGGATGGTGCGCTGAAGTGTGTACCTTGTGTACCATAAGGCACGTTACGCCCGACATAGGTAGACCATAACCTGTTTAAGTTAAAGATAAACTCACTAAAAATGTACGACAAACTGTGATAATAATGCATTTAATAACATACAAATTAAATTACTAACTTCATACAAATTATTTTCAGTAATAATTATTATGGTCAATGAAAATATCTGATATATATATATATATATATATATATATATATATATATATATATATATATCATATATATATATATATTCATATATATATATATATATGTATATATATATATATTCATATATATATTCATATATATTATTTATACTCATATATATATAATATACATACATACACACAATATATATATATATATATATATATATATATATATATATATATATAAATATATATATATATATATATACATACATGCATACATACATATATAATTATGTGTATAATATATGTAATGTATATTTGTTTTGAAGATAATTACATCAACTTTGCTAGGGTAGCGATTACATATGATTGTTGCTCAACGGAACTAGCATTTTTATATCAAAAGCAATGTTTATAACTTTACATGACAGCAAAATGAAAACGTTCTAGAAACAAAGAGAATGTGACATTTTATGTGTGTGTGTGTGTGTGTGTGTGTGTGTGTGTGTGTGTGTGTGTGTGTGTGTGTGTGTGTGTGTGTGTGTGTGTGTGTGTGTGTGTGTGTGTGTGTGTGTGTGTGTGTGTGTGTGTGTGTGTGTGTGTGTGCGCGCGCGCTTGTGTGTGTGCGCGCGCGCGTTGGGCGGGTGGGTGGTTAGGTTGGTGGGCGAGTGGGTAGGTGGTTGAGTGTGTGAATGTGTGTGGTTTAGAATATTTTCGTACATTAAAACGTGGGAACAAAGACACGCCAGTTTTATGCAGCAATATGTTATGGACGTTTAACGCAGCGGGCCATATAGCCGTCTCGTGCCAAGATTCATTATGCGCCAAACGATAGATGCCATAGGATATCTTAATGCAATAACTTATCTTGATCCAATAAGTCTGCGTTGATTGACAGCCACTAGCGGAGACGACATGTAGGATTGCGCGTGGGTTGCAGGGCATTGACGTATGACTTTTGGAATCGGGGCATGCCGTTACCAGTGCGCGACCTGTGGTATTTGACCGCTTATATAACTCTGAACACGATTCAATGATCCTCATAAATACACAACAGTCGCACACTGTCAAGTGGATATTTGTTTATTCGCGAGTTGATTTATTTGTGCGTTTGTTGTATTCACTGCTTCTGCTTATTGCAATTAGTACATGTCGTCTTGATAAATAATGTCACATTGTTTTCGCAAGGCAGCGTCAGAAGTGTGCCATTTTCTTTGTGACATATACATTTCATCATACACGTTTTGTATCTCTAAAAAATAAATGATAATATCCATCTTGCAGTAGTGAATTCTCTAATATTTAAACTGTATTTTAAAATTATATTTACTTGTTTGTTTTTAAGTTGCACTGTTATTTATGCAGTTAAATTTTACGCCAATGGCACAAAATGCAGCTTACGTGTATGCATGTTATGTCATGTTAGACACATCAGGCGAATGTAGCTATACAAGTATCAATATAGTAGTCGTGATAATTTATATACGTATAGTTTGTGTGTACTCCCTTAGCACAGTAATTGAGAATTATTGTGTCAAAGCGTCCGGTTTTTTTTAAAGTTGCGAACTTTGGACTTTCCCTTGATCAACGTCGTTCGACAACCTTTCGCTGTATTCTAGTCAGCTGGTTCGAATCCGTTGCGTGAGAACCACTTCAAGGCGGCCCGGTAATTCACCGTCGTCTTTGAATCGGGTCTTTTAAAGCCTTCTGCGACACGTGGTAATTAGAATATAATTGAATTCATCTGGCGACTCAATCTAACCATTACCGTGTGACCCCGGCATTAATCGAATCAAATTTAGTGACGGCAACGCGACAACGACGTATAATGAATTCGCACAAACAACACCACTTGGCTCTTTTTCGTGTGACCCATTTCGGCTCTTTAGCCAGAATACGACTTGTGTAATATGTTGAGTTTGCATTGCGTTTACCGCGACCTCGTTTTGTTGCTAAATACGCCAACTGATCATATAATATCTAGTCGGCCCTAGAAAGTATAAGAACTTGACAACACATTTGAAACATAGCGTCAAAGTTAGAATTTCACCGAAGTCTCTTTATGGATATTGCCATTTTCTTTCCTCATGCAAAGGCATTTGTTTTATTGCGTGCATGTGGTTAATTAATTCACATTGATGTGGTCTTGAGAAATAACGATTCGCTGTTCAACATCAAAAGGAAGTCAAAATATTTGTTTAAACCTCGACTGTAAAATAAGTAAAAACAGTTCATAAAACATGGACCAACAAAGGATATTTGGTGGTATACATTATTTTTGATTCATTTTTATGGACAACTGAGCAAATAACATACATAACACTAAAAGGTTGGTGTCATACACGTGTTAGAAGTTTTAAAAATAGTGTGGATGCAATAAGGCAACACAATTCAACTTTTAAAACATGAAAATAAAAATACATTGTATTTAGCATATTTAAAATGTATAATAAACTAGTACAACATATCAAAATATAATTAACTACGGGTAACCCAATTTGATTAAATATAATAAATAAAACGATGGTTCTGTTTTGTATATTTGGAATTAAAATAACCACTGCTCTGGGTAAATCCAACGTTCCTGTACTTCTTTCATTGTTAGTTATAATAAGTTCGAATTCTGTAAGGTTTACATCACACAAGAAAGGTCATGTTTGGGTATTTTTATTTTGGTTGATGACAGTAAAACATTGCTTTTACAATAAGTGACCTTCAAAAGAATCGTTGAGTATAACAGTGACTTCATCGCATGTATATATAAACCTTTATATTTTTTGTTTTAAATATGTAGATAGACAAATACACTGACAGTATAGCAGTTGTTAATGACACAGATTGTGCATTAGTGTCGTAATGATAATTTCCAGCAGTAAAAACAAGTCCTGTTGCTGCTTCAGTCTAGTGTCCAGGTCTCAGATCGGCGTTGATACACATAAACAGATATACGGGTGGTGGTATTTAGCGGAGTGGGGTGTTAAAATAATTAGCGTAATATAATATTATATAACACCATGTATACACTATAAATAGCGTACGTACTAACTACCAAGTTATGATGACAAATACTAATTTTACTACACTCACAGGTGAATTCGTAATAGGGTAATAATATGAACACTTTGCGAATGGTCTCATAGAAGATAATTCCGCATTCCGATTGATTAGAAAACGTAGTTAGTTGCATTTACTATTATGATTAGCACGTTTTTCTTCTATTCCTACTATAACGACTGGATCAGATGAAATCTAAAACATATTTAAATCCCACCTGAAACATGGACTACTGAAGTAACGGACAGGTCAAGTTGCCAGTCCAGTCTCCACGCTTGCCGTCGGCACAGAAAACACCGGACAGACACGAGACTACGACGCATACGGCATCTCTCACTACGGTCAGAATATAAACAGTTACTCGCGTTAAAACTTGAAAATTGCGATCCTCTGAGGTTCCATCCGCACTCTACTTCTACAGACTAGCTTGTTGAAAAAAGCAGATGCATGTACCGTTTGAAAGTTACGTTGCATTTTT